>ML812111.1:158347-168760 GCA_009831015.1 Picea engelmannii | reverse complement strand
ATCCTGGATTACATTAAAATAACACAAGATACTGCAACAGAAAAGACCAACTATTCTGTAACCAGAGAACAGGACCCTATTCCCAAAGCAGGAATCTTCAGCACCTATTTCCGATCATCACACTTCATGAACTTATTGCTTAATTGAAATAATGCACACTGGAGGCTGTCTATCTCCTAACAGAGAACATGACCCTATTTCTTTCCCAAAGCAGGAACCTTCAGCACCAGTCTCTGATTAGCACACTTATGGAAATAATTGAAGGCTAACTAATTCTAACAGAGAACATGACCCTATTTCCTTCCCAAAGCAGGAACCTTTAGCACCAATCTCTGATTAGCACACTTATGGAAATAATTGAAGGCTAACTAATTCTAACAGAGAACAGGACCCTATTTCCTTCCCAAAGCAGGAACCTTCGGCACCAGTCTCTGATTAGCACACTTATGGAAATAATTGAAGGCTAACTAATTCTAACAGAGAACAGGACCCTATTTCCTTCCCAAAGCAGGAACCTTCAGCACCAGTCTCTGATTAGCAAGCTTTCATAAATTCATCACACAAGATAGCTAACTAAAAATGATTAACAGTTACCCAAGCATGAACTACATGAAAACAATGTAACGTTCAGTAAAACAGAGTTCTTAACAAGACAGAGTCCAGTAGTGTTTCAGCAAAGCAGAATTCATTAAAGTAGTGTTTCAGCAAGACAGAATTTAATCAAGGCATAAACAGAGATCACACTAACACACTATAAAACTAACGGGTGAATCTTGTGAAGAAGGTGGGCCCTCCCTTCTCACAAGATTCCCCTGGAACGAAGAGGCTAGGAAAGGATGCTCAAAACAATCTTTTATTCATCTATCAATGTATCATATTACAATCTGAAAATGAAGTACGTCCTTCTCTGTAAAACTTTCTTAGTATCAAATACTGGGGGATCCTCTCGAATGATGATTTCCTCTTATTTAAAGAGGGAATCCCTTCGATACAATTGATCAAAAATTACAGGTGTATATTTGAGTCCTATTCTTAGTTAGATTGACTTTCTAAACCGGAATAGGATATCCTAGTCTCCCGCAACAGAATGCTATTACGAGTGTTGGGTGAGGTGTTGTTGTTACAGCTGGAGTAACAGCTCTTTTCTTGTTACTGCTATTGTATGTTGTTTCATCATCGCAAATCGTGGGTTGTTTCAGCCACGGGATTTGCGTTCTGACTGTTTCAGCACTTCTCAGACAGCAGCGATGGTTCACAGTGCAGCTGTTGTAGTCAATCTGTGTGAATTGTTGTTAACCGCGGACTGTGTAACGGCTTCCTCTGTGTTTCAGCATCGTTGACCATGGACTATGTAGCATCTTCTGTGTTTCAGCATCGTTGACCATGGGCTGTGTAACAGCTTCTGTGTTTCAGCATCGTCGGTCATGGACTGTGTAACAGCTTCTGTGTTTCAGCATCGTCGACCATGGACTGTGTAACAGCTTATGTGTTTCAGCATCGTCGACCATGGACTGTGTAACAGCTTCTGTGTTCCAGCATCGTCGACCATGGACTGTGTAACAGCTTATGTGTTTCAGCATCATCGACCATGGACTGTGTAACAGCTTCTGTGAGTTGTTGTTTCAGCAATAGGCCTCAAATGCTAATCTGCAGTTTGAATTGTTTTAGCACTTATACATTTCTAATCAATGGTTAAGTACGAGAGTGATGTAAAATTGTATGCAAAACAGATTCAACGTATAGTAAAGAGAAGAGACGTTGTATACCTTTCGAAAGATAGGATAAAGTGATAATATGAGTTTAAATGTGAGTGAACAAGAGTGTAATGGTGGCAAAAAGTATGGGCAAAAAGGTACATTGTGTGGTCCTAACATCAGTGAGATCCTGACTTTTCCACCACCTACCAGCTCTTGGGTACAGACACAAATGTCACCAATTTCCACATTCAGGATGGATTGTTATGCCATCTGGGCCACCTCTGTGTTACTGCAAGTGAGCGTGCAAGTTGATTTGGGAGGCTCACTATAATCGGATAACATGACATTTTGGTGTGAAGAAAATTGTGGTTTTTCTACAGAAACATTTTTATTGGCCAAAACTTCGACAGGTCAACAAGTATATTAGATCTTTCACTGCCTATGCCATTTCCAATCCATCCATCAAGAAGTAGGGCTTATACACCCCTCTTACTACTCCTGAGAGGCCTTGGGAATTCATCTTGATGGATTACATGTCCGGCCTTCCATCCACCAATCAAGGCAATGATTGTGTATTTATGGTGGTTGATTGGTTTTCGAAGATGGTCATTCTCACAACCTACAAGAAGAGAATCACAGTGGTAGATACTGCCAAGCTCTTCTTTGAACAAGTGTGGGTCCATTTTAGGATACCACATACCATCATCTCAGATTGGGACATCAGGTTCCTTAACACATTTTGGTTGAGTCTCTGGTCATTGTTGGACATCAAGCTCACTAAATCCACTGCCTTCCACCCTCAAACCGATGGCCAAACAGAGGTCTTCAATCAGATGATTGTGCACATACTGCACATGTATAACTCTAAGCATCCACGTACATGGGATGAGAGTCTTTCCTATGTTCAGTACAACTATAACAAGGCTCTCCATAACCCCACCGACCATATCCCATTTTAGGTGGGGCTGGGATTCCAACCCTTGGGTCCCATTATTGTTGCACTACCTCTTGCAACCACACATGCATAATCTTCCCATATTCAGTCTAAGGTTGACAAAGCCACTAGATTCATTGAGTGGATTCAACACATTTTCCAACAGGTCCATTAGATTTTGCAGAAATCCAATGGTAAGTAAAAGCAACGCCATGATCAACATCGGGTACCGCACAAGTTTCAGGTGGAAGACAAGGTATGGTTACATTTGTAGAAATTGCACCTTATAGAGCCCCATCGAAAGCTCTGCCCACTTCGCCATGGGCCTTACACTTCACCAAGACTATGAGTGACAATGCTTTTGAGCTCAACACTCCCCCCTTCCTTGGCTTGCACCCAGTGTTCAATGTGGACCTCCTCCAACCATATTTTCCACCATTATTGGACACCTCAGAGATTACAGAACAATTAACACCAACAAAGCTCAACCCTGACTTCATGGAACATGCATCCACTGATCAGATAGTGGACACATAGGTCAAGGAAACTCACCAACAGAGGATACAACTTTATTGGGTTGTCAAGGCAAGGCAACTCCTGCACCAAGGCAAGTGGCTCATCCAGGGCCAAATTCAACAGAAATTTCCTCACCTGATGGGGGAAATCAACGTAATGGAGACCATTGCTTCCTAAGGGGGGAGGACTGATCTAGGTGGATATTGGTGGCCACCTACCTATTCCAACTGGCTCCTCTAAACAATTTTTAGTTAACATGTTTGTCTGTAATGATGAAATTTATTTGTGGGTTCTACACTTCTGGAGCTATCTTGAAGCCCTACACAACATCCAAGTGGATATTGGCGGCCTCCCACCTATTCCAACTGGCTTATTTTGAAATTTTTCATGTCAATACATCTTTTTGTACTTCCAGGGCCATTTTGGAGCCCTAAACAATGATTTTTTGGCTTGGCATAATTAAAATGCAAGTAGAGTCAGAATTTAATGACATAATGTGTAGTTCTCGAAAAGACCTTTCCAACGGGATATCACACGCCTAGAACGAAGGTCTTATGCAAAAGTTACGACCTCGGGAAGTTGAGGTACCAACTTACCCATCGAAGCCCATATAACTTTTGGTGTTTCATCTCCTAGGGTTAGGTTTTTTGATGTCTAGAGTTTTGGAATTCATGAGTAAGGTTAAAAATGCCTTTGGAGCCTCATTGTAATCATTATGCTCAGACGAATGTGCATAGCAGTCACATCTTTTCAAAGAGATAGCTACCACCATTAGAGCAAGTTGTTTTCAGTTCTGCAGTTTTACAGTTTCAACCTATTTTCTTTATTCAATAGAATTTATTGTTCACTGGATATATGTTGTTGTTCTTCGTATCTCTGTGTTATTGTATTCAATTTGTTATTCATTTCATTCCGCTCATAAATCCGGATCAATTGGCAAGTTTGTCATTTTCCCTTCCTCCATAAGGTAATTTTATCAAATATATGTATTTGACATTTGCGATCAAACTTAGAAATTTTCCTTACTTTCTTAAAACTCTTGTCTCTTTATATTTATTTTTCCATCTTCTCATTCTAAAAATAGGTTAATTATCCTTCCAAGTGTAATAAGATACTATATTTAAGGTATATACACATTACCTTCAGTTTTGACATTATTTGATTTGTACCATTGAGGAATTGTACCACTATGCTCTCACATCGATCAAATATATTTTACTCGCATCTTACCTGAATAAAAAGTGTCTTCTTTACTTCCTCAACTTACATAGGCTAGTTTAACATATTAAGTGATGGTATAGTACTTCATACATCATGGTGCCTTCTTAATGTCCATATCTAGGCTTCTAAGTCTATAATATCAAGCACAATGGAAACACATAAGGCACATTTTGATTATTATCTTACAGTCATTAGTTCATGTCAATGTAATTTCGTTATCTTCTTACATGATTTCATTATTCCATTATCTTCTAAATGATACAATGGGATATTCTTATAAATGTTGTTTCCCTTAACACCGATAGTACATGGAGATGATACAATAAAACTAGATACAACTTAAAACATATATCTACAATGCAATAATTTCATTATTTGCTATATTTTACACCACCATTTAACTTGTATAGGGAAAGAACATTAAAGCAACAATCATACTTGAACAAAAGATACAAAGTATTCCTCGTATTAACACTATATATCACCAAATATTCCACCATAATTTTCCATTTTCATCCCATAAACATTGAGTTAATTTAATATTTCATATATATTTATACAATACTCAATTAATTATATATATATATATATATATATATATATATATATATATATATATATATATATATATATATATATATATATATATATATATATATATAAACACTTACTTTATAAATTTTTGTTAAAGAATTACATATACATAAATGAGTAAATGCATCTAACACATTATAAATTAAAATTAAAATTATCCAAATCATTCTCGTTAAACTCGTTCAGTGTTAATGTCTCTCTTATTAACCCTTGTCATCTCTAACATTATTATATACAACTTGAGTGGGCATAATGGTTAAGAACATGTGTTTCCTCTTTGGAGGTCACAGGTTCAAATCCAAAAGGGGTGGGGTATGTATACCAGGGGGTCCCTTATCCCACAAACAAGGGTGTCTCATACACCAATATGGTGCTTGGCTTGGCTTGGTAAATTTATATCGCCGGATTTCGGTGAAAAAAGCCATTTCGTAGAACATCTAGACAACGCCTTTTATTTTGGGGTTTAAGATTTAAGAGAAAAATAACAATATATTTAGAGTTAAGGTATTATAAATTTATGTTTCTTTCATGGGAAGGATACTAATACCAATAGCCATAATAATGGTGGTGGGGAGTAAGGAAAGGGAAATCTGCATAGCATATAGAGTAGGGAAAGGGAAATCTGCATAGCATATTCCATCAAAATCGCTTGAGGATTAAAAAAAAAAAGATCGGCTAGGAAAAAATCATCACGATCAACCTTTACAATGTTTCTAACCTTCATATCCTTCCAATGATGCAGTTGGAACCCTTCATTTTGCTCCCACACTAGTACAAGGTGATTATCGACTTCCTTATTAGCCTTTCCAGGACGTAGACCTTCAATTGCTTCTCATGTTTTTCAAAAACAAAGGAACGAAGTAGGCTTGTAACTATTCTAGTCATCATTTTGTCTTAAGTTTAAGTGAAATTAATTCCCAAATTTAAATCTATCTATCAGTGTCAGAAAATGCTTGGTTGAAAATACCTACACATTAACCACCACAATGTCGGTTTTACTGATGATTTTAGATACTGTGATTGTAGAGGAAATATCGTTGATAGTGTTGTTAGGAAACAAAATTGCAAGAGAAACAAAATACCAAGAGAATCACATGATATTTATCCTGGAAAACTCTTATGGGAAAAACCAATGAACTATAAATATATTATTGCCTTTGACCAAATTAGGCCAAACCGACCAATCTTATGGCCCCGACCAAGTGAGATTTCACCACTCAAATTTCAACACATTACAATGGAGTATCAATGGCCTTTTAAAGGCTTTCATTACATATAATCCATGGGCTCAATACCACAAGTCACCAATACCATGTGCCTGAAACCGCTACTTTTGACCTAACAATTTTGATTCTTTTTCTAAGTCAAGTTTATCCTAACATAGAACACCTTTTATATCCTCAAGTGGTTATGCATAACTTGGGTCTAAAGCCACCCGATATTCGCTCATGCCACAGAGAGAAACTATGTTTAGTGCATACGGGTCTAGGACCAATTTCTCATCTACAACACAAGATTGTCCTCCGTCCGAAATTCAATACTTGGTGATCTCTTGCTGCAATTTTGGTCAGTGAAAAACACAAGATTCATTAGGATATCATTGAATGCATCAAGGCCTATGAAATTGGTTAGAGTGTGTGGATTTTAACCATAATATCAGAGGTTCAAGGCCTCCTCCTAGCACCTACATGTAACTGGTAATAGAAATTTACAAATATGTAGCACATGATTTAATTTTGAAAAGGATTTTACAACAATAATTGGCCTACTCTCGATTGATAATCGAGGGTCCTAAATTTAGCATATGCCAAGGGTTTCAATGGGATTATATATTCATACATTAATCCATATTCATAGTCTAATTTAAAATAAAACTACACCACTCCCCTAATCAACAAAATATATGATACATTTCAAAACAAACTAAATTTAAAATACCTTAAACAGGCACACAAGTATTGGATGCATATAATGGTGCAAGGGTTCATAGGCCTCAAGAGTTGCAACTCATCTTTGATACCATATGTAATGGATCAAATTCTAATAAATCTAAATGCATAAATAAACGTAGCAATCTGCAACCATTAACTGAAAAAATAAAGATACATTAATCTTGATTACATAATTCACAAGAAGGGAGCGAGTGGTGAGAAATTTACATGAGAGTTGAAGAAATCAACTTACTTACAATGTTATGAATGTTGAACCATTATGCTCCGATCTTTGATCCATCATGCTGCAATAGAATGTGGGCGATGACTCTCCTCTCAACCAACCTCTCTCTTATAACGACTGAGAACCCACCGAACACTCAATGAACTATCTATGTCAGCTTCCAAGCCTTTTCCATCAAATTGCATAAACAAAAGATGTCACATTTCCTTCTCCACCTTCAATATATATAATTCATCTTGCCCATCCATGCATGATTTACACTTGTCACTAAGTAATTAATCATGCAATTTTTAAAATTTTCTTAATTTAACTTTTAATTTCTCTTATTATAATTTATTTATTTATTATTATTCTTTTTAATTGAATATATTATTATCTATTTATTATTTTCAAACTACTTATTTATAATTTTACTTAATTTGAAAATACGGGGCATTACACACTTATCTTCGGTGATTTCAAATCCAGTGAAAAGAGAATACATTGTCTAAGGCATGTAACTATGGAATCTTATCTTCATGAAGTTGGGAAAGCGGTTATAGTATATTACACATGCTTTCTTTTTCTAGAAGATGGAACCACTATAGAAATCTCATAATACATTTTATAGAAAACAAACTCTCTTTTTTTTTTCTATTTTTCATCTACCATACTAGTTGGATTCAAGTATTTTGTCATGAATAAAATCTTAAAGTCAATGAGGATGGCGGAAGATACCAAAGCTAGGCGGAAGCCAACTTAATGTTCACAAGGCTATCTTGAAATCAACCTCTTGGTGCATTTTAAGCAAGGCCAACATTGCTAATAACATATTTTTAAAGGGAGGTCACATCCAGTGATCAAATTTGAAGGGCAGGTTCTAATTTCTGTGAGAAGGGTATATAATCATGCAACCCTTCTACAATGAAAAGTTCGTAGAAAAATTGTATTTCAATTGACAATAATAAATTAAGTTCACAATTCATTAAAAAACGTGTTAAATAAAATATTACATTTTTAATCAAATTTATTTCTAATAAAATAATTAGTACAAGCTAAATGGCTAACTAGTTGGAAAACATTACAATTATAACAACATCAAATAGATATTTAGTCAAATTTGAAAATGTAAATTCATAGAGAAACAAAATTTGTAAATTGTATTAATTCTTTTAAAACTGAAATAATACATTTTGTCCCCAAAACAAAGTTATAATTGAGTGTTTTTATCCGTCATATTTCATCTATCCCCAACTCATGTCCTTAAACCAGCATAACCCCAAAAAGGTTATTATGTAATACCTACAATATTAATCATACCTACAATAAGTAAGGTTTTAGCCCATTTTAAAGGTATATAGAAGTTCAAAACTCCAAATGAATTAAAAAAAAAACAACAACAACCAAATACTAACACCTTTTACCAATAATATATCTTCATTTGAAGGTTTAAAAAATTCAAAACTCCAATCAAATCAAAGAAAACTTTCGCATCAAAACTCCAACTGAATCAAAGAAAAATTTACAAATAAAATTTGACCAAACTGTAACTGGATCAGGTAAACTTTAACATTTAACCTAATTCTAGGTTTTCCTTACCAATAATACTTGACCATGACCAAATTCTCTGCTATGAGATGAATTGGATGGAACGACCTGCTGTACATTGAGTTAGGACGCTGGAAGCTTCTGAAGGTAAAGGAGAGCAGATAAGGATGGTGCACGGTGCCATTGACAATTAAAGCAGTGAAGAGATTCAACAACTACTTCTGTTTTGTTGCGATCACAGAGATTATTGTTTTCTGTAGTCGTGGGAGTGTGAACAATGTTAACTTTTCATACCCCAACCCAGTTTCAGTCTTGCTGATTTTTCAGCCAATGTTAAATGCTGAAACTCCAATTTCAGCACAGTTTCAGCATAAAAAAAACTTAGCAGAAAATAAACTTCAGAACTGAAACATGAGGATTCTGAACATTTTTATTTATTGAAAATGATGTTCAGAATCCTCATGTTTCAGTTCTGAAGTTTATTTTCTGCTACGTTTTTTTTATGCTGAAACTGTGCTGAAACTGGAGTTTCGGCATTTAACATTGGCTGAAAAATCAGCAAGAGTGAAACTGGGTTGGGGTCTGAAAAGTTAACAAACAACTCATAATGATTACTGTTTTCCATTGATGATCCAACCTCACCGTTTCAAATGGATCAGAAGATCTAATTTATTGAAAGAAACAGCAGGGGTTTACCACTTTCACTTGATTTTTATAAGAGGAAAGTGGAGGAGGAGGAGGAAAGGTCTTCATGGATAAAGACACAATAAGTTTGAAACCTCTGGGAGTAGGTACTCTGACGGTACTGAACAGGATCTTAATGGAAGTTTCTATGCATCATGAAGATAGATGATAAGTAGGTGATGTCGTGTCAAAATTGGCGAGTGGTTGTTGACTCTATAATTATTGTAACTTCAAGTATCAGTGCAGATCTAATGATAGTTTTTCTGGCTATAATTCTTGTTAGCCTGGAAACCGCCCTAAACCCCAAATCATACACTGACCCCACTTAAATCCATCACAGACTGCTACCATCATATCTCGTTATGGACAGATCAGTCTATAAATTTTAATCTATTTTAACATATACATCATACACAATTCGGTTTTTGCCTTGAAAATTATGTCTGTTATGACAAAATCGCTAAATCCTCACCAAAGATATAAGCGATATGATCGACAACCCACGATTTACTCACCTTTGTATTGAGTATTCTCTCTGGCATAAGGAAAGATCTATAGAGAGGGCACGTCGTCTGACGATGATCAAGCCACTTATCCAGACAATTCATGTGAAACATATGATGGAAATTACACAATTCTCTGATATGCTCCTCTTCCTCGAGCGATTTCAAACAGACGGCACACATGAGATCACCCCCTATCGACTCAAATAATCTCTCTGCAAGATTCCCGAATGTAACAACTGGCAAGTTGTCTCTAAATTGACCGCCCGTCATGTAAGCCCACATATGAGGGGAGAAACGAAAAAACAAACCCTAAGGAGTGAGATATATTCAAGTAGAAATTCAAGCTAAGCATCAAATCAAAACTTGACTTGGATCGTCCTCAAAATTTGACTTGAAATTCAAGCTAAGCTAAGTAGAAATTCAAGCTAAGTAGATGTTACAGGCCTAGTTGCAGTGTGGCGCCTTTCTTGATAGTATCATGCTATATGGGTTTTTCCAGAGTTAAATTGTGATTTGATGTTGAAATCTCATTAATATTTTCATTCTTTTTTTATAATCT
>ML812111.1:124755-153557 GCA_009831015.1 Picea engelmannii | reverse complement strand
CCAACACCCTTATTTTCCACCTATCCCATTCGATTCCTCTATTTGCCACGTCTGTAGTGATACCCCTATCCTGTAAAAAAATTCGGTGTGGACTCGCCTGCCCATTTTTTCCTCTGCCTAAATGGCAACCACCTGCAACCAAGAACTCAACACCTTGATTTCCAACAACATCCAGAACAAGGAGGACATCAATACCCTCAATTCCAACATTAGCAAGCTCAATTCCTCCGTTCAGACCCTCCACAACCAATGTGCCACCTAGAAAGACATCAAAGATAGACTCGACCAATTGATGAGTCACTCCTTGAACCCTAACTCTTATGAACAACCTTCCTATCATGAAGACACTGAATCTTCCCATTTCCAAGACCCTCATTCCAATCACCTTCATCACAAACTACTCCTTCCCAAAATTGAGGTGAATAAATTTGATGGATCAGATCCCATGGGATGGGTCACTCAAATGGAACATTATTTCTCCTTGCATGGCATTATTGATGAGTTGGAAAAACTTCGTTATAGTATCCTCTATCTGGATCCAGAACGTTGCAATTGTGGCAATGGAATATAAATTCACATCAAGGGTATGTGGTGTGGACACAATTTGTTGCAGAGCTTTATGAACACTTTGACATCGATACCCACCATTTAGGTCATTTGACCAAGTTGAAACATTCTGACACA
Source organism: Picea engelmannii (assembly GCA_009831015.1). Lineage (NCBI taxonomy): Eukaryota > Viridiplantae > Streptophyta > Pinopsida > Pinales > Pinaceae > Picea > Picea engelmannii. The sequence continues at coordinate 152,873 of ML812111.1, read as the reverse complement.
GCGGAATAATTTATCATCGCCTTTGAGAACTTGAATTTCATAATGAAGGGCATGTCATATGCCTTCTTCCAAGAATGATTTATCAACGGCCTAAATGATGAAGTATGTGACTATGTCCTAATGACTCTCCCCCAAACTTCGTTGCAAGCTACTAAATCAGCCAAGGAAGCACAACAAATTGTCTCGTCCCAAACCAAAAAACCCTCATGTCTTCCCCATCCTAAACCCACCAATTCTCCACTCCCCTCAAGATCCATAAATTAACCCAGGTAGAAATGGTTGAACGCCAACTCAAGGGTCTTTTCTATAACTATGATGACAAATATTTTCCAAGGCACAAGTGTAAGGAACAAAAGCTTTTATGGCCATGGATGAGGATGCTCTTGAAGAGTAGGTAGATGTTTCCCCTGTGGACGAGCTACCACAACCAGTTGATCTTACTCCTCCCTCTGATCCACTAGAAGTTGAACCAATGATTTCACGGAATTCCCTCACTGGCTTCTCTGCTCCCCAAACCCTCAAGTTGATTGGTTACATTAAGCATCGGAAAGTCATCATCCTAGTTGACAATGGAAAAAACCATAATTTTATTCATTTCCGCATTACTAAGAAATCAATTGTTATATATATGCAGTAAATAAATTTCAAATCATGATTGCCAATATCGGTTCCAAGAAATCCAGGGGACGTTTTGAAAATGTGTGCCTCCAAATTGCTCAATATCATCTGAAATCTCATGTGTTTTCTATTGACGTGGGTGGTTGTGACATTGTTCTCAGTATAGAATGGTTACGCACACTCGGCCCCATTCTGATGGATTTCAAGGAATTAATCATACAATTCCAACAAAAGGGACAATAGTATAAGTTCCAAGGCATCACAACATGCTCCCATAATATCACCAATTCTCATCGAATGGAAAAGCTCCTAAAAAAAGGTCATTCTGGTATTATTACCTAAATCCATTCCACTCAAGTCGTTGAGACACCCTCTATGCATCACGAAATACAATCTATACTCTCCCGAAACCAGGCTATTTTTACCACTCCCCATGGAATTCCCCCTTCCCATGGCATCCATGATCATTCCATTCCTCTCATACTGAGCATTATTCCTCCCAATGTTTTCCCTTATCGTCATCCCTTTGCGCAGAAGAATGAAATTGAGAAAATTGTTCAAGAATTTCTCAAAGCGGGTGTTATCCATCCTAATACCAACCCCTATTCTTCTCTTATGGCCATTCCCATTCCCATTCCTATCATTGATGACCTATTGGATGAATTGAATGGTACTCGGTACTTTACCGAACTTGATCTCTCTTCTGGATACCACCACATACATATGAAAGACGAAGACACCCCCAAGACTTCCTTTAGAACTCATGAGGGTCACTATGAGTTCTTGGTCATGCCCTTTGGCTTGTGTAATTCCCCCTCCACTTTTCAAAGTCTCATGAATCATGTCTTTTGTCCTTTCCTCCATCATTTTGTCTTAGTTTTCTTTGATGATATTCTCATCTATAGTAAAACTTGGCAAGCCCATCTTACCCATGTGGATTAAGCTCTCCATATCTTGTTGAAGCACAAAATTTCTCTCAAACAATGTAAATGTGCTTTTGATGCCTCTAAAGTAGAGTACTTGGGTCATATTGTAGGAAAGGATGGTGTACGGGTGGATCCTAAAAAAAATTGAACCTATGAAGGATTGGCCTCACCCTAAAACTCTTAAAAGCTTGCGTGGTTTCTTGGGTTTAATGGGATATTATTGCAAGTGTGTTTTTCTCGGATTTAATGGGATATTATTACAAGTTTGTTCTGGATTATGGAAAAAATGCATCTCCTCTCACTTCTCTCCTTAGAAAGAGTGATTTCAGTTGGACTCCAACAACTGATCACTCCTTCCAAGCCTTGAAAGATGTTATGTGCACAACCTTTGTCTTAGCACTATCCAAATTCACCAAGACTTTTGTCTTGAAATGTGATGCATCAACGAAAGGAATTGGGACCTCATGCAAGATGGTAGACCTTTTCTTTCACTAGAAAACAATGATCGAAGTGACATTTTGACCAATCAACCTATGAAAAATAAATGTTGGCTATTTTGCATGCAATGGATCTCCAACGTATTTATCTATTGGGGCAATGCTTCCAAATTAAAATTGATCATCGTAGCCTCAAGTATATTCTAGAACAAAGAATTTCATCCCTAGAGCAACAAAAATAGGTGACCAAGTTGTTTGGATATGATTACGAGATCATATACAAGAAGGGCAAAGAAAATGTGGTTGTTGATGCTCTTTCAAGGAAATATGAAGACGAAGGGTCCCTCTTTTCCCTCTCAATCATTGTAGCAAACTGTCTTCAAGTCATTCGCCAAGAATGGTTGCAATTTCCCACATTTTCTAGCTTGATCCAAAAATTACAAAAAGATCCTCAAGATTCTCCAAGGTACTCTTTGTATAACGAAGAGCTTCACTGTAAAGTTAATTTGTATTTAAGCAAATAGTTGAACCTTAAATCCATGGTGCTTTATGAGTTTCATGCTTCACCCATAGTTGGGCATTCATGGTTTAACAAAACCTATGAATGGGTCAAACATTCTTTTTTTCTGGGACTGTATGAAATAGGATATCCACACCTTTGTGGTTGAATGTGATACATTTTAACGCAATAAGGATGAAACAATCAAAGCTCCAGGCACACTTAAACTACTCCCGATTCCCCCTGCTATTTGGAGGGATATTTTTATGGATTTCATTGTTGGCTTACCAAAATCGGGCTACAAGTTGGTCATCATGATGGTAGTAGACCATCTTTCCAAATATGCACATTTTTATGCTCTTCAACACCCATTCATCGCATCCACAGTGGCTCAAATTTTTGTGGATCATATATTCAAACTCCATGGCCTGCGTCATTCTATTGTCTCTGACCAAGATCTAACTTTCACCATCAATTTTTGGCAAGAATTTTCCATGCTCTATAGAACCCAATTGCATCTCAACACTTCTTATCATCCCCAAATTCATGGACAAATTGAAGTTGTCAACAAGTGTTTGGAAACATATTTGTGGTTTTTTGAATCCAATAGACAAAATCTGCAGACTCAGTGGTTATCCCTAGTTAAATGATGGTACAACACATATTACATACAAACACTTGCATGACGCCTTTTGGATCAGTCTACAAGCAAACCCCACCATCGGTTCTCCCTATTGAGGTACATGTTATTCTACATACTTAGTGACATACTCATTTTTTCCATTTTTCCTACTATTTAGGAGGACTACTATTTATAGCATGTCTATTTATAGTAGGTCTATTTTTAGCAAGTAGTTGCATATGTAATACCATGGGTTTCCAAAACCATGGGCTCATAAACCACCATTAGGTAAATTCCTATTTTCTATGAGGAAGAGTGCTTCATTCCTTGATTTTAGGAGACAATTCCTATTTCATGGCTAGAGAGTGCACTTGAGTGAGAATATTATTCTCCTAGATAAGTGCACACTTCTCCTTAAGTCTTTGGTTCTATTATTAGTCACGGGTTCTAGTTATACATGCATGAGTTGTATGCGTGAGTTCTCACTCGTGCATGGCTAACTCCATTTATGACTAGCTAACTCCATTTATGGCTAGTTAACTAATACTAAGAGGGAATTTATTCTTGTTTTTACTTGAGCATGCACATGTAAACCCCAACATAGTGCGCATTACTCCTCTTGTGGAGAATTATATATACTGTACTCGTGATTAAGGATTAATACAATGTGATTCAAGTTGGTTTCTTAATCTCTTATGTGTGAAGATTGATTCTATCTTTCTCTCTCCTCTCTTTCTTTTGCAATTAACTAGTGTAGTATTTCCTGCTCACAATTATATCTTGGAATTTGGTTTAAATCTACATGGTATCAGAGATATTATTATGAGGGAGTATTCACTTTTATTGCAAGTTTATAGTTCATATTGGATAGCCTATAAAGAATTATGGATCAACCATCTTCCTCAGTGATCTTGCCACCCTTCAACTGCTTTGAGTGGAAGCCCGAGATAGAGCTTCTACTTCGTAGCAAGGGTTTGTATAGGGTCACCATGGGGACTAAGGTTGACCCTACTTCAACCATAGAGAAAACAAAATACTTCAACGAAATGGATGAAGCCTACGGGATATTGTGCTTGAGCATCTCTCTGGATCTCATCTTCCATGTCGATACTTACAAGACTCCTAATGATGTTTGGACAAAGTTGAAGGATTTGCTAGGAAATCAAGATGACATAAGAGGTCATCAATTGAAGAATGATCTACATGCATTGAATCCAAGTGATTTTGAGACCCTACATGACTACTTATGTAAGTTTAAAGCTTTTGTTTCACATGTTAAGGCTTGTGGAATTGATAAGAAATATGAACAACTAATATTTTCAATTCTAACCAAGCTATGACTAGAGTATTATGTCTACACTTCTTCTTTTCATACTACCAGGTTAGCTATGGGGTCTGCATGGAATATTCCATCCATGGATGAGTTCATGGATTCACTTATCCATAAGAAGACAAAGCTCATCCAGACAAGGACACTCAAGAGTTCAAAGACCCATGTGCTTGCAATTCAAGGAAGTTCAAAGAAGAATAAGTAGAAGAACAAGGGTAAGAAGGACCTAGAGAACAAGAAGGAAGGTAAACAAAAGTCCATATATGAGGGTTAAATTTCCAAGGCATCAAAGAGCAAGAAGGAGAATACCAAGTGTTCCTATTGTAACAGGGAGTTCCATCTTGAGAGTTCTTGCATGAAAAAGGCCATAGATATCATTGTTTATGTGTGTAGCATCAGACAAGTAATCCCACATTGCCTTGTGTCTAGCATGTGGAAGTTGTCTAAATCCTTCTACTTTGAGACTTTACTTTAACTAAAATAATTGTTAAAGTAAATTGCTTTTATTAGGGAGTTAAGTTTTATTTAAGGAAAATGTTTTAATTAGCATTAGTGAATTAAATAATAGTCGTTGATCTCAAGTGGGGTGAGGAGTAACCTCAATCGTCAATCACTTTGGAGATTAGGGTTAGGTCATAACTCAATATTATAAAAGCAAGGCTAGGGTGAAGGAGAAGACACATTTACACAGAGATAGCAAAGAAGGACTTTTGCTAGTGTGGAGTCATTTGAGAGTGTAGAAGCAAAGAAGAAGGATTTTTGCTTACACATTGTATGAGTGAGTGATATCTCATAGATTTGGTGAAGAGTATTTCATCCAAGTGTTGATGCAGATAGGGTTGGATCACGAAGGACTGTGATTCAAGATCTTGGATAGGTGGAGAAGGAATTCCATCTAGATGTCACATAGGTCAAGGAGAAGAGAGAGCAGAGGCTACAACAAGCGGGTTTCATCTGATTGAAGCCAAAGGAAAGGGTAGCATTGTATGGAGTTTTTCGTACAATATTTCTAAGCGTGTACATGGGCTCTAGAGGAGATGGGTGCGTATACACAATTTTACAGAAGGAAAGGCGAGTACACCATGAAAATTGTGTTGATTTAGGGTTGTACAACAATATATACTTTTCTAGGTTTGTTTGTAGTTGTATTTTTGTCAGTGTGCCATTGTCCTTATTACGGGAGCCCTAATTTGATCATAATAAAAGCACCTAAGTATTGGTTTTCCCTTAGAGGTTTTTCTAGGGGTTTTTACCCAAAAATATTTATGTCTTGTGTGTCAGATTTTAGTTTCTTTATTTATTCTTTTGTTGTAATGTTTAGTTGATAACTCATATGTGCTTCGATTCAATAAGTGATTTATTCGAAAGTAACTGTCGGGGGCTAGGTTGAGGTAAATTTCAACACTCATGGAATAATCACTTGAGCAACATCACCTCAAGGATTGTACTATGGATAATGCAAGGAAGAATCCATTGGACAAGCCATCATCAGAAAGAGGTGATGGTAATGATTTACTTGCTATTTCATCTTCTCCTAATGCTTGTGTGCTTGATTCAGGGACTACACATCACATGGCCTCATCGGATAGACTTTTTTCATACTTTGAGACTTGTTCTAGACCACCGATCTTCATGGGATATGATTCTCCTGATGATGTTTGTGGTAGAGGTAGAGTTGATCTAAACCGTGGATGATTTCAGGATGTACTTCATGTTCCAAATCTTTCAATGAATCTTCTCTCCATCTATCAAATCACTCATTTAGGTTCAGTGAAGAAGGTGGAGTTTAATCCTGACTCAATTATTGTTGTTAACTTGTCAAATGGTTCAAAAATTGTTGTTGGTGAGGTTAATCACCATTCCAAGTTGTACACATTCTCTCATATTAATCATAAATATGATTACATATCTCTTCTAACACATACTAATGAAGATTCCAGGTTGTGGCATGAGAGGTTTGGGCATCTGAATTTTAAATATTTAGATCATCTCGGTAAAGGTGGAATGGTAGATAGATTACCCCACATTCAGTACATAGATGGAGATTTCCAAGGTTGCATACTAGGCAAACATCATGAGGATAAATTCAACCCAAATAGAGCATGGAGGGCATCATCACCTCTAGAGTTGGTTCACAGTGACATTACAGGTCCTTTCCCACTCACATCGATTGGTAAAGATAAGTATGTTCTTTCTTTCATTGATAATTTTCAAGATATACATGGGTCTACTTTCTCAACTTAAAATCTGAGGTCTTTGAGTGTCTTAAAGATTCCAAGCATCTAGTTGAGAATCAGATAAGGAAAAGGATTGAGAAGCTTCATACAAAAAATGGAGGAGAGTATGTGGATAAGGATGTTGAGCATGTTTGTTTAGAAGCGGGTATAGATTTGCAACACACGGTTCCATATACTCCACAGTAGAATGGGGTAACAGAGAGAAAGAACAAGACATTGAAAGAGATGGCCAATTGTATGTTGTAGGATAGAGAACTACCTCTAAATTCATGGGTTGAAGATATCAATTGTACAACATACATTCAAAATCAGTCAAGGGAGTCACTCCATATGAGGGTTGGAGAAGGAAGAAACCAAAAGTTACTCATTTCATAATTTTTGGTTCCCATGCATGGGATAGGATCCCTTTCGACAGGAGGAAAACTATGGAAGCTCAGAGTAAGGAGTGTATTTTTGTTGGATATCCAGAGGGAGTGTAGGGATATAGGTTACTAAATAATACTTAAAATACATTATTCATTCAGAGGAGTGTTAATTTTGAAGAGGGTCCTTCACAAGTACTTTTGGAGCAGTCCACACCTCCATCTCAATCGCCACTAGTTGCAGAACTTCATGAGACTTCTTCTGATAATATTTCTGATCAAATTTTTGAATCTAACATCTCTTATATTTTTTATTAGTAGCAAGAAGTTGCAGGTCCAGAGCATCTACCATGATGGGCATGACAGACTCTTCGGGCAACAGGTGATCTAGTGGTTGATCCCGTCAATGTACGAAGAACCAAATATCAGCTTGTGGAGCCTTTGCAAGCTCTTACTACCATGGAGTATTTTCTTCCTATTTATTGTTATATGGTACTTGGATTAGACCCTCAGTATTATGCATAGGTTGAAGGAAACCCCCATTGGGAAGTAGCTATGAAAGAGGAGTACAATTCCTTAATGGAGAACAACACATGGGAGTTGGTTCCTCTACCTTCCAACAACAAGCTTGTTAGATGTAAGTGGATTTTAATGACAAGGAGGGATATCGATGGATATACTACAAAGTATAAGGCATGGTTAGTAGCTAAAGGTTTCTCACATGTACAAGGCATTGACTATGAGGAGACTTTTGGATTGGTTGCCAAGATTGATTCCATTCGGTTAGCTCTCACTATTGCAACAACTAGAAAGTGGGAGGTACACCATATGGATGCTAAGAATTCATTCTTACATGGAGATATTAATGAGGAGATATATATGGAGGAGCTAGAGGGTTATGTTCAAGATCCATCATTAGTTTACAGGTTAAGAAAGTCACTATACAGACTTGTTGTGCCAGGCATCAACACCTTCCGCCTTTTTTTGAATTCTTGTTTATTAAGTCGGTTTTAACCAAGAAAATGGGAGCCCTCCTTTTTTACTCGAGAATCTCTTGACTTACGAGGGAGACTACTCATATTCTTAACCTGCACTAAAGCCTACTCATGCCCCTCTGATGAAATTGTTTTATATTGCAAGTTTGGATTGAATTAAGGTTTAACACCTTCTTTTTTTTTAAGAAGTAAGTTTTGGAATATTAGAGGTGTTCTCATGAATTCTTCCAACATTTTGGAGGAGTTTGTATGATTATCTTAGGTATATACCGACAAAATTCATGCCAACATCTCAGGTACATACCAGAAGACTTCTTCCCAATTCCTCTGATACAAAATTTCTCAACAGACGAACTTCTTTGTAAGTTCATAGATGTACTAAAACAACCACCAGAGGACTTTCCTCGAACTTTGTCAGTACGAATTTGTTACCATCGACCGAGTTCCCAACATCTCCTCTAGTATAGCTGGAGGAGTTCCCAACATCTACTCTGGTACAACCAGAAGAGTTCCCAACATCTGCTCTGGTACAATCGGAGGAGTTCCCATTAACATTATCGATATGACCAAATCAATTCCCAACTTTGTTGTCGATGAGCCAACCATATCACTGACCCATTTAATATCAACACCTTCGGTATCTCGAACCCTGCCACTGGTGAAAGGTTATAAAACGATGCACGCAACCTTTGTCTTCCCACCTTGAATTTCAACACTATTTTCCAATAAAAGGAGAAAGGAAGAGTCAAACACATGCTAAGAGAAAATTCTTGAGAAGCCTCTCGTCCCCAGGCTTGCCTTGCTACCCATGTGTCTTTGTTGCCAAGTCAATATTTTTATTTCTTGGCTAGTTACATGGCCTTTTTTACTGTCACTTTTTAGTTCATGTTTTAAATCATAATGGGTTGGACCCAAACCCTTAGATTATCTCACTCTCCTTGCCCAATGATGCCCTAACCAACAAACTCCCTTATTCCCCTACAGCCTTGAAACCTACCTATATGCACCCTAATCCTAACCCTAGCCTCACCTCGCCTCTCCAAGCTCTCCCCACAATCCTTCTTATGCCTTAGCTATCAGACCCCGGTCTACCATATGTGTCTGCTTTAGCTTGTGCCATAAACAATAAAAACTTTGGCGCTCGATGGATGTGGCCATGATCATAATTATTGGTTCTATGCTCCCATGAGGTTACACCTTGACCTTCAAGAAACCCTAATCTTGAGAGGGATCTCTCCCAACTTTAACTCGGTTCATATCGAAACTCAAACCACTACCTCAAATCCAAAAAAAAATCCCATCAGAGTCTTGGTCACTAGCTTATCTCTTGCCAAAATACCTAGCCAGTTTTGAGTTTGGAAATGCATCGATGGAGTTCCTTCCAACCCCGTCGAATATTTGCCCTCCATATCGGAAACGTTAGTGGGTCACCTACATTTAGAATCAGTCAAGGGAGTCACTCCATATGAGGGTTGGAGCAGGAAGAAACCAAAAGTCACTCACTTCGAAATTTTTGGTTCCCGTGTATGGGATAGGATCCCTTCCAACAGAAGGAAAACTATGGAAGATTAGAGTAAGGAGTGTATTTTTGTTGGATATCTAGAGGGAGTGCGGGGATATAAGTTACTATTTACTAATTCAATTACATTATTCATTCAAAGGAGTGTTAATTTTGAAGAGGGTCCTTCACAAGAACTTTTGGAGCAGTCCACAACTCCATCTCAATCGCCACTAGTTGCAGAACTTCATGAGACTTCTTCCGATCATATTTTTGATCATATATTTGAATCTGACATCTGTTATATTTTTTATTAGTAGCAATAAGTTGCAAGTATAGAGTATCTACCACGATGGGCACAACAGTCTCTTCGGGCAGCGGGTGATCTAGTGGTCGATCCCGTCAATGTACGAAGAACCAAATCTCAGTTTGTGGAGCCTTTGCAAGCTCTTACTACCATGGAGCCTTTGCTTCCTATTTATTTTTATATGGTACCTGGATCAGACCCTCAGTATTATGCAGAGGCTAAAGGAAATACCCATTGGGAAGTAGCTATGAAAGAGGAGTACAGTTCCCTAATGGAGAACAACACATGGGAGTTGGTTCCTCTACCTTCCAACAACAAGCATGTTAAATGTAAGTGGATTATAATGACAAGGAGGGATATTGATGGATATATTACAAAGTATAAGGCATGGTTAGTAGCTAAAGGTTTCTCACATGTACAAGGCATTGACTATAAGGAGAATTTTGCACCGGTTGCCAAGATTGATTCCATTCGGTTAGGTCTCACTATTGCAACAACTAGAAAGTGGGAGGTACACCATATGGATGTGAAGAATGCGTTCTTACATGGAGATATTAATGAGGAGATATATATGGAGTAGCCAGAGGGTTATGTTCGAGATACATCATTAGTTTACAGGTTAAGGAAGTCACTATACAGACTTGTTGTGTCCAGAATCAACACCTTCCCCTTTTTTGTTTTTATTCTTGTTTGTTAAGTCGGTTTTAACCAAGGAAATGGGAACCCTCCTTTTTTACTCGAGAACCTCTTGACTTACGAAGGAGGCTGCTCATCTTCTTTACCTGCACTAAAGCCTACTCATGCCCCTCTCATGAAATTGTTTTATATTGCAAGTTTGGTTTGAATTCAGATTTAACACCTAATGTTTTTAAGAAGTAAGTTTTGGCATTTCAAAGGAGTTCTCATGAATTCTTCCGATATTTTGGAGGATTTTGTATGATTATATCAAGTATATACCGACAAACTTCATGCCAACATCTCGAGTACATACCATAAGAATTCTTCCCAACTCCTCCGATACAAAAGTTCTCAACCGACGGACTTCTTTGTAAGTTTATCGATGTACTAAAATAACCACCATAGGACTTTCCTCGAACTTTGTCAGTACAAATGTGTTTCCATTAACTGAGTTCCCAACATCTCCTCTAGTACATCCAGAGGATTTCCCAACATTTCCTCTGGTACAACCGGAGGAGTTCCCAACATCTCCTCTGGTACAACCAGAGGAGTTCCCATTAACATTATCGGTATGACTAGAACAATTCCCAACTTTGTTGTCGAGGAGCCAACCATATCACCGATGCATTTGTTGATTTTTCAATGAGCAAGGCTTACGCATGAAGTTCATTCCATTTTAGCATTTTACTTAAACCATGAACAATTTGTTGCAGCAACCAAGATCACAAGAAGAAACACCATGCACAAGTACACAAGAAGTATCCTGGGAAACCCTTCTACACAAGGGATGAAAACCCAACCAATCCTTTGCTATAATCTTCAAGAGAACGACCTTCACCACCACAAACACCTAGCACAGAAAAGGGTGCTCACAATCCCTAGAAGACTAGCACCCAAGAGAGGTGTGCACTTTTCCCAAGAAGATGTACTTGCTGAAATTTCCAAACTCACACTTGTGATATGATTCCTCAATGGGGAATTTACCTTTACTTATATTAGACTGAACCCATCAACAGAAGTGTCTATTGGCACAACAGGGTCGACCTCAATATCTTATAATATAATTAATAATTACCATATTAATTATCTTTTACATTAAGGTGGGGCCGACCTGTACCCTTTACATTACAAATAGGGTTACAGGTAAGTCTGACTCTTGAACAATATAGCAAGGGATCTCATACACCCACTAGTACTCAGCCACTAGGGGCACATCCACAGGGATGTCCACATCTCTATCTCATTGTGTCTCACAACAGAACCACACTCACTAGTTCTCAACCACTAAGATCACGTTCACTTGTTCTCATCCACAGGCACGTCCAACTCAATAGATCTTCTTTCCCACTGCATTACACATGAGAGTCATATGCATTTCATCATCTCAACTCTTTTCTCAGAGGAGGATAATACATTGTTTCATCTTTGTCTCAGAACGATGCACCCATCTCATGGGGATTCACACGTTCACCTGTGCTCAGCCACATGCATGTCTAACTCAACATATCTTCTTTCTCACTACATTAAATAGGAGAATCATTTGGAGTTCATCTCAACTCTCTATAAGGAGGAGGCCATCACAACGTTCCAGTTCTGTCTCAGATAGGAACCACACACCCATCTCAGGGGCTCTCTCTCAAGTCTATGTCTTGGAGGAGGTCTCATGCAACTGTAATCATCAACAACATTTTCTATTAACATCTTCGGTATCTCGAACCCTGCCCCCGATGAAAGGTTATAAAATGATGCACACGAACTTTCTCTTCCCACCTTACATTTCAACACTATTTTCCAAGAAAAGGAGAAAGGAAGTCTCTTATCAACACATGCCAAGAGAAAACTCTCAAGAAGTCTCTTGTCCTCAAACTTGACTTGCTACCCACGTGTCTTCGCTACCAAGTTAGTATTTTTCTTTCCTGGCTAGTTACATGGCCTTTTTAAATGTTAGTTTTTAGTTCCTGTTTTAAATCATAACGGGTTGGACCCAAACCCTTAGATTCTCTTGCTCTCCTCGCCCAATGATGCCCTAACCAACAAACTCCCTTATTCCCCTACAGCCTTGAAACCTACCTATATGCACCCTAACCCTAACCCTAACCTCGCCTCGCCTCTCCAAGCTCTCCCCGCAATCCTTCTTATGCCATAGCTATCAAACCCCGCTCTACCATATGCGTTCGCTTTAGCTTATGCCATAAACAATAAAGACTTTGGCACTCAATGGATGTGGCCATGATCATAATTATTGGTTCTATGCTCCCATGAGGTTACTCCTCGACCTTCAAGCAACCCTAAGCTTGAGAGAGATCTCTCTTGACTTTAACTTGGTCCATATCGAAACTCAAACCACTACCTCAAATCCAAAAAAAATCCCATCAGAGTCTTGGTCACCAGCTTATCTCTTGCCAAAATACTTAGATAGTTTCGAGTTTGGAAATGCATCGATAGAGTTCCTACCAACCCCGTCGACTCTTGCCCCTCCATATCAGCAAAGTTAGTGCCAACCTCGTCGGTTTCTGTTGAAGTGTTTCGATGATATCGTTAAAATAGACATTGACTCTCTTGGCCCGGTACCAAGATCGTTGCCAATCATCACGCCTTCCTATCGACAATGTTCTTAACAATCTCGTCGGGTACTACATCTCCGTTTCGATGGACCTTGCCAACCGATGCCCTTTTTTTGCCCCGACGGACTTCTTTGCATTAACGTAGGTACCCATCTCTCCATTTTGGTAGAGTTATGAACTTCACAGTCAGTCTTTACTTCTACATTTCGACACAACTCTTTACAACCTCACCGATTCCCATTTCTAACATTCCAACAAAATTTTCCACAACTCTACTGGTACAATTTTACAGCTTTGGCATATTTTCCAATAACTTCATTGATACCCCCTTTGGCCATATCAATGAAGTTGTCATCAACTATGTCGACTCTCCTTTATTTATCAGCGCAGTTGTCATCAACTACACTGGTTCACCCAAACTAAGCCAGAATTTCCCCAAAACCTCACCATGTCTCCTATTATCCTATCTTCCTTGGATGATGACTTTCTTCCTAATATTGGAACTAGTAGTTTTTCCAACATGGACATAGGTTTGCATGGACGGATGTATCTTAAAACTCATGTTTTTGCTCAAAAGACTTAATACTTTACATGATTATCTAAACTAACATCTTATATTTACTTCCGTGCCAAATTTTATTGTTGGTTTGAAACACTAATGATGATCATGTTTATCACAGATTCAGACATGTTGTTGAGGAAAAGGTATGGAGAACCTTACTCAAGCAATTTTAGATCTTGCCCGACTAAGACAAGATAATTGGGAATGTCACCTTGGGTTTATAGCCTAAAAAACAATCGCTTAATCCACAAGTATTAATTACAAAGGACCAAGGATGACTTTTATATGTTGTATATATCAATGCAAAAGAAGTAAATTTAAACAAAGTTACATGAATGTGTATAGAAATTATACAAATGTATATATGGAGATCAAAGCAAAAGAATGAACCAGATCATTAAAACACATATGTGAGACTGAAACAATAATCATTTATTTCATTCTGAGATACAAAAATTGAGTTCTCTCTACAAACCCCTACGAGGATAGGGACCAAGATCAAATTTAGAAGCCTTCGATGGGCACCATACAAAAGACTCTAACAATCAAGAAGAAAATCAAAGCTAAAGATCTGAATCAGCTTGCCACAAAATGTTGTCACTTGACTCTGCAAGATATTCTTTATCAGTCATGAAACTCAATTCATGCGCAAATAAAAATACACAGACCGACAAAGATAAATCATACACCTTTAAAACAAGCTATTGAAATATGTGATTCAGTTTTTGAATCATGTTGCCTTCAATAAGACCCTGTTGTCATCAAGAGGATTAAGATTTCTAGTAAACTTAGAATGAATGAAATTCAAAAATATCTCACTGATATAGAGCAAACCTTATGCATGTAGTTCTCCTTCTATTCTCTCCCCATTTCGTTTATAACAAAGGTTTCCACAGACCACACATGGTCGCAACAACACCCACAGGCCCAATATAATTTTTTACATGGGAAAAATAACAGAGGCCGAAAGCCATTTAAGACTGTGTAGGCATAGCAAACAGAAACAAAACCCGGTTACTTAAAGGTTACCACTGCCATTAATGGAGGAAAAACCCATCGCAAATTTCGAGAAGGAGTTCAACGGAGATGCCATAACATAATTTTACAACAGTTACCCATAACAAGTATCCATTTGGGGTACCATAACCATGATAGGGAAACAACCTTATATCTTACAAAACTATAACCAAGAAGGAACAATAAACCATTTCCAAATTCCAATATAACATGGCAACCAATTTTGCACAAGCAGAGCATGCATTTGCCATAGTAACTTTAGAAAGCAAGCACCTTGTATACGAATTCTAAGAGCCAACATTTTAATTCTATTCTAAAGCAAGGTATACTAATGAATGGAAAAGAAAGAACCCTCATACCTGTTGTAGAAAAGCACTGAAAAGAACCAAGGACCACCACTATTCTCCAACTCCCGAGTGAAAAAGAGGAAAACTAACCAGAGAAACCAAATGTGCGACAAGGTGAGGGTGGTGAGGTCAAGGTGAGTAAGAACGATGTGTAGTAAATGCACGTCGCTTCTCCACCTTTCCATTAATTTCCATCAACCATAGCTACGATGGAATACATTCAAAACCCCATTAAGCGCATTAATCAACCATACAAATGTCACTTCCATATTGAAACAAAAACCCTCTTTTACCATAATTTATTACCAACACCATAATGTTATATGCCCCATTTTAAACTGTAACAAGTCCCTTGTTTGCAAGGACCGAATTGACTTCGAACAATTGCATAAACACAACTATTGTCCACCAAATATAATCAACACCATGCATGTAATATACCATGAATGCAACATATTATAACCAATGTGAGTGTGAGTCGAAGTTATAATTTTAACCATGTGCCAGAGAAGATGTATAGCAATTGTGAGCGGAGTGCTTGTTACTTTTTTTCATCTTTTAAATTGTCAACCATTATAATCATTGATTGCATGTGGAAAATTGTTCAATTTTTTGTGTTTTCCCAAACTATAATATGCTTAGTAAAGTCGTCGTGAATGCAAATTAAAGAAGCATCTCTTCTTCACCATGATTCAAACAATGGGGTCCCACCTATCCAGTTATTATTTAGTAAACGTATATAAATAATAAGGCATTGCAACCCATTTGCAGGCAGGGGTACTACATTGCGCTTATGGGCGTCAACACATGTCACCTTGCAAGAAAACTAAGAGCAAATCTCCTACGATAGAGGCTTCCAAAAGCGGAAGCCAATGGGAAGAAGTTCCTGACACCCCCGAGGTTATCTATGAAAACAACGCAAGATTCTTAGAGAAAGGGGGTATTTCACTCAAATGGGGTGAAGTTTTCTAGTTTTTCGAGAAGCAAAACTTCCCTATGAAGGCTGAATATCAGGATGAGCTCAAGGTATTTAAAAACATATGGAGATTAGGATTGTGAAGGGTGGCAGCTAATGAAACACTTTTACCTTATGCAGATGCGATCTCATGGACCCTCAAGCACATATACCTTGAGAACTAGTACATACTCAATGTTGAGGGGTAACCCATAACGTCTTTCCAGGCAACTGACATAGAGCCCACTATTACCATTTGGAAAAGGGAAGTTAGTCACTAGATGATGAACTCATCAAGAATTTCCCGCACAAGACAAAGGATCTATTCAAAATACGGTACAAGCCAGATAAAAAGTTCAAACTCAAGTCGTCTGATGAATATCCATACGAGTACATTGTGGTAATGTTATTCCAACTATATGGGGAGAAATATGCATCGAAATTCACTTTATCCCTAATGCCCCTGATATATTATTTTGTTGATGAGAGGTCATCTTTCAATTGGTCGATATCCTATCAATAGCCCTAACAAAGTCCATCATAGCCATCAAGGAGACCGCTCCCGACAAATTCCCAAGATTTCACATGTTTTCTTACTTGTTGGATATGATGTGTGTGTGCCATCAATATCCCAAGATGGGTTGGACCTGGTAGCCAACTGACCCCCATGTACATATCTATTGCAAGGTGCTCTGGGAGCACAAATATAGAACTGAGTGTCACAAGATCTATGATAACTTTTTGGCACCTCTCTACGAGCTCATCTTTGGCTCATCCGCTCCATGTATGACTGATAAGGCATTGTCAATAATCCAGAATATTGGAGATTGGTATCTCATGGATCATGGGACATATATAAGAGTATACGAAGGTACCAAAGCTCCTCGTCTACTTTCTAGGTTTGTACCTGACATATTAGTACTTCAGGAGATCACCTATCAAACTGTGATCCATGGAGTCGGGGTAGCACTATATCGTGATAAGAAGGCTATCCGACCCCTACCACCATTATGGGTTGGGTCATATTCATTCAGAAGCATTAAATAAGCCCAAGTTGAAGTAGACATGCTAATATCATTTCACTTCATAGAAGAAAGGTTCCAGAGACATGATCCAAAGAAGGTGGTTAAAGATTACTGCAACCAACACAAACACACCTAGGAATATGCTTCAGCTACCTAGGAGGAAGAAGAGGTTCATTGCAACACCTAGACACACAATGAAGTTATTTCTAGCAGAGAAGGTAGACATTTGGGCAGGATCTCTAATAAATAAAAGGTCTGGGAAGAAGCATGAAAAAGAGATGAGGAAGAGGCAACAGTGAGAGAACCAACCACCACAGCGAAAACTACGAATTATGGATCAGTAGAGGGAGAGGAGACAACAAGGGACAAGAAAATATGGAAGAAAGAAAAATTCTAGAAGAAAAAAAAGGATGTTACTGAGAAGTAAAGAAAAATAGAAGAAGCTAAGGCCAAAGCAAAATCTAATGCAACAACAACTGCAATGACAACAACAACAAAAGTAGAGCAGAAGGCGACAATCGAGAAAGTAGTAGCGGCCAAGCTGGAAACAAGAGCAACAGTTGCAGTGGCAACAACAACAGAAACAGAGCAGAAGGCGGCAACCGAGAAAGTAGTAGCGGCCAAGGTGGAAGCAAGAGAAACAGCTAAGAGGGCAGCAGAAGAAGCAACAACAACAAAAAAATAGGCAACATATGAAGTTGCAACCAAGGTAGTTGAAGAAGAACAACAAAAAAGGGATGAGTAAGCAATAAATAATGACTCCTCACCTATGGACACTGACATCCTAAAAACATCGACATAAGTCCCCAACAATCACCTTTAATTTGGTGGAATGGATTTGGGGCTTCACACACCTTACAAACCCAACAAAGTGGTAAACTTGAAGAAGTTCAAATTCAACAAAGCCATTGGCAGAATTGTGCGACAACAGATCATGAAGGTCCCAGTTATCAGGGGTAACCCATTAGCATTTCTCGTAGATACTATGGTAGCAGAAGACATAACTAAGGACCCACTCTCCATAGCATCCGTCGACATTGTCTTCACCACAGCAACGAAGCGGAACCTCAAGAATTTGTTCTGCCAAAATGAAGAAAAGGATGTCGGGATTAGAGAATTGGAAGAACAACTCAAGCATACAAAGAAGGATGAGGCAAGTCTAAGAGAATTCAAAACATCTGTTGAAAAGGTAAGGATAGAGATTGAAGAGGCTATTACATATATGTATGCCAATCTTCATGTATTCCAACAAATGGCAGTCAACATATTGGACGAACATAGCCGCGTGCAAACCAATAATGTCCAGTTTGATACCATCTGAGAAAGCCTAAATTATATGAACAGGTGGATCACCGAAAATCTGAATGCTCCTGCCGAGTTTCCCCATGCCATGAAAGGAGAAAGGATAATCAACTATGCTTCCCTTTATAGATGACAACAAGTGGAGAAGAGAGCAGAAAAGGAAACGACAATCTCGCTTGCAATTTGTGTGCAGATCCACACAACCACACAAGTCTTGACACATAAGGGTCACCTTCCTTCCATCAAGGAGCTAGGGAAAACCATTACAATGGAGCATCTCCTCGAACAAATCCAGCAAAATATAAATTAGAGATGGGAGAGAATTGAACCAGCTACGAAGGTCACAATTAAGTTGAAGGAGGAACACCTCATCCAATTGGCCAAAGTTCAAATTATGATCCAAGCATTCATGGCCACCCTGGCAAGAGACATGAAGATTCTCATCGACAACTCATCCTCCCAAGAAGCCACCCTTGAGGAACTCTTGTATCGCAGAGTCATATCGGTCGAGGGAAAGTACCAAGTTTGGGCAACCTACATTAGGGACAAAGACACATGAATAGGAAAAAATAGGAAATTCACATTTGCCCCCATCTATTTTCTATTTTGTCCTTTACCAATTGCATTTAGCTTCATCTCATTCTAACACCTGTTAGTACTAATTGAGAAGAGGGAGTTGAAGAATTTTTTGTAACTGCTTCTTGCAAAATTCAAGGAGACACTTTCAACAATTACCTTAAACACTGTAAATAAAGGAAGATGATTAGTTTCTAAGGGCTCTTCAAGCATTGTACATTCACAAACTATTTTGGAGAATTAATATTAAGAAGCCCTTAGGGCCAATTTTGTCAGAGAGAAGAATTCTTGTAGATGGTTTCTTGTTGTAAACCACTTTCAGCAAATTGTGTGTTGTTTACATGTGCTCTAAGAATGTCTTTTTGCTTATAGACTGTTTTTATGCAAATTGAAATCGTTACTACATATCTTATCATTCTTTCTTATGTTTGTCCTGAGATGATGAGTTGTTTATGTATGTAATTTTATGTCTCGGACTAATCTGGTTATGATATTTGCATGCATGTGTTGTCTAACCTTGTTGCTTCTTGACAACTAACTGGAAGAAGTTATTTGTAGTGATTAGTTTCATTTACAACCGCTCACTTGGTTACCATAGATGTTCCTAGCTAGGATAGGGTAGATTAGATTTATTTGTTCATTTAGTTAGCTTGCATTTGCATACCCATTGCATTAAAAAACCATCCAACCGCCCCTCAAAACCAGTAATGGTATTCGGGCCAAAATCCGGATGGGTTTCCTAAACCAAATGGTACATAGTCTAATTGGGACCGTGTATTGGGGAGTACCCCTTACTGTTGAAGGGAAATTACACTTCATCAACATAATTGGCTCTAGAAGGAGGGCCTGATTTTGCATGGCTAGCAAAAAAAATTGATATACGCACAGCCAATCCTCTAATAATATTCATGTCCAACAACTTTTCCTTCGTATCTCTTCCGAATAGGAAATTACCTTTGAAGATTCAAACCCTGCATTTGAAAATGTTTTTGCAAGCTCCGAAGCTTGGTATCCTATCCCTAATGAGGAGTTTGTTGAAACTCATTGCATCACATGCTCGTATGCAAGTTACTTGGCCAACTACCAATGGCTTCAACACTCCCTAGGAGGAGAAATACCCCTGTAAGATGACCTGAGAACAGATCCAATGTTCTTGTTGACTTCGTAGAGGATTTGATTGAAACTGCTTTGCAATAATTACTTGTTCCCTTGAATCAAATACCCCCTGGTCCTACTCCTCCTGGCTTCAAGCATGACTTTTATGGTGAATACTCAAGATCAGATTATGACGATAGTATGGGTGAAAATCGAAACAAAATTCAACCATGGATGTCTGGTGCTTTAAGCTTAGTTGACCCTTTCCATGAGTTACCCAAACATCTAGAGAGACTTATACCAAAATTCGACCTGAACAAATCTAGCTCACCGAAAGATCATGTAAAAAAATTATTTCTAGACACTACGTTCATTATGAAGATGTGGTTTGTTGGCTCTTCCCATCCACCTTTGAAAACAAGGCTTCCACATGGTATTTCAACCTACCAACTTGCTCCAAAACCTAATAGAATGATTTCGAGAAAACCTTCATTGGAAAATTTGGGGATGATAATTCTCCCGCAACCCCATTCAAAGAATTAGTGGCCCTAAAGATGGAAAAGAAGGAAAAAGTAAATAACTTCAAACAACAATTCACTACAATCCTCAACAAATTCACCGTTGAAATTGCTCCTTAGGAACCCTTGGTTGTCGAATACTATACTTCGTCATTACTTACCTTTATGGGCATTACTTACTATACTATACTAGTAATCACCAGGGAAGCTGATATCACCGTTGAAGCAAAAACATTATCTTCGTGGAAGAAAATAGGTGACAACTACGTGGTAGACGGCGTGTGACTTCGCAGTTGTAAATGAAGAAGGACCCATAACCGTTAATGTGAAGAAGGCGTAGCAACGAAGACAATCTAACTCTTCCTGAATGTAATCCGACTCCATACAACTCTACCTCTTTTACACATTGTAGATCAGTCGCAATCTCTCCAGTACAAACTCCTTTTTAGTCATGGAGCATTTTTGGAGCTGTCTGTGGATTTTCTGCTGCACAAACTGTCTTGAATGGTTGAAGAAGTGAAAGTTGATGTGCACACGTAGAGAGGAATCCCAGCGAAAGATATGATCCTCTCTTCATCCAACTTTTCATGAAATTTATTGTGCGTGAATGTTGACACTCTCTATTAAAAGTTTATGCAAGAGAGGCTTATGAATCTGGGCAGTAATGAATTTTTTTGTATGAAGGAAGATAAAGTTTATGTCAGCTTTTTTCAAAAAGAAAAATTCACTCAAAATTATATTAAGATAATAATTTTTTTTACACTTCTTCAAATGGATTCTTTACAGTAGTGAATCCATTTCAAAACATCCATGACTATTCTTTTCACAAAAAACCTGAATATCCAGATATAATCCCACTTTACAAGATAGCTTCCATGAAGTTCTTCATAACACGAAGAACTCTGTAGACAGTGGATTATAATGGAAAAAAATTGTATAAAAGCATCACTGAACAAAAAAACAAAATTAAAACTATATTGCCTCCCAATCGCTGATTCTGAATCGAGCACACAGTGAAAAAGGCTCACAGATTAAAAAAGATCCATATAGATTGGTGGATCCTTCATTCCACCATTGCATCTATAAAATGTTAATCTTCCAGGAGGTCGACAGTGCTTTTTTTTGATAGGATATCCCCCACCCTGTTGAACTCTCTGTAGATGTGGGAATAATGAATAGACTGGAAAGAAGTCGCCAATTCTAGAATCCTACTTTTCCAACCTTCAATGGCCACAGAATTGAGACTGCCTTTTTGCTTTAGACATTCGATGACGACTTTTGAATCTCCCATCAAATGCACATTCATTAAATTAAGATACTTAGCAAGTGTGAGGGTTGTCCAGGCCCCCAGAAGCTCGGCTTTTGTATTTGTTCCACCCCCACAATTGATTAACCTTCTGATTTTTGTTTTGTCTTTACTGATTATGGATCCCCCTGCTCCACTAAATTTACCCCCTACTGTCACTGCTCCATCAAAAAAAACAATGGTGTTTTCCTCCATAAGAGCGATCGACCTCTGCTTGATATTATGTACTCTTTTTGTATCATATTTGTAAATAGGCGACCCAAGAGTCTTATAAACAACAGCCCATATCGATGGAGTGTTCTCTTCAAATAATGTTTTGTTTCTTTCATTCCAGACATACCAGCACGTGTATGCAGCCAAGTTATTTGAAACAGTCTTATTCCTTATCCAAGAATCCAGACACTCCTCCAAAGTGTTCCCACTCCATGAAATTTTGCATTTAAGTCTATCTATAATCTTGTTCCAGACTTCCTTTGTAAAGGAGAAATTAACAAAGAGATGGTCGATATCTTCATCATTTTGTTTACAAAGAAAACATATACCAGGACGCTCCCATCCTTTCTTTTTCATAACCACCCAGGTGAGGATTCGATTGCTAGATGCTAGCAATATGAAAATCTTTAATTTTAACTGAAGCTTCCATTTCCAAATGTTTGTTTTCCAGCCAAGACAGATTGGTAATTGTTTAGTGGAAATAATAGCTGCATAGAAATTTTTGACCTATATGATTCCGGAGGAATCACCTTCAGTCCAAATTAATTCATCCTTTTTATTTTCCAAGGAGATCCCGACCGATTTTAGTTCTTTAATATAATGCTCCCATTCTACAGCCTGTATCCCTGTGAGTCCCAGTTTCATGCTACTCAACCAGAGCTCAACTTTGGTTAATGGATCTCTTCCTTCATAGGCTTGAGACAGAACAAAAATATTCTTTTGTTTTAGAACAGTCAATGTCTTTGTGCTCAGGATGGAGTTTTCCCCTATGCCGAGAATATGGTCTCTCCCTATGTCGATGATGTGACCCAATCCTGAACGCCATGTAAGCCAATCGGTAATGATGTGTACTGAGCGAATTAAGCTCGACCAAATCCTTGATGCTGCCTTTTTCTTCTGATTTGCAAGTCTGAACCAATTAATAATCGAACAATTGGAGAAATATTTGTCCTTCACCACTCTATGCCAGATGCCTCCCTGCATTAAAACCCTCCAAAGTGTGTTTGCCATCAGTGCCAGATTGAAATGTGTAAGGTTGCGAAGACCCCAACCTCCATTTCTCTTTGGTCTAGACAACAATTCCCAATTGCACAAATGGTAATGCTTCGAACTAGGATGCCCACTCCATAGAAACTGGAACATCTTTCTGATTTTTAAAAGAACAGATCGAGGAATAAACTCCAACGATATCCAATATACCGCCTGTCCCTCCAACACTGATTTAATAAGGATATATCTTCCGCCAATCAATAGCCATTTATAGCACCATAAACTGATTTTCTTTGCAATCTTTGATACTAGCCAATCCCAATCACATGCCTTCTGAATCCCTATCTTAAGATGATAACCTAAGTATTTAAAGCCATCTTCTAAAGCACTAAAACTGTAAGGGAGAAAATATTTGAATGCTTCCAATTCACCCTCTATGAGCCCTTCATAGTGGACCGTAGTCTTTGACTGATTTACAGTCAGTCCCGACGCCTTGCAAAAAACATATATTATAGTGTATATTTATTTCCATTCAATTAGACAAGCCTTTGACATAATGAGTACGTCATCCACAAAGAGAAGATGCAAAATATTCAATAAGCTAAAGACTTTTATACCTGTCAGTTTTCCTTGTCTGATACTATCCTTTAATAAGAGACTGGGTCCCTCCATCACTAGAATAAATAGCAGAGGTGACAAAGGACAGTCTTGGCGTGACCCCCTTCTGCTTTTAAAAAAATTAGTGGCCTCGTCGTTTAATAGGAAAACAAAGGTGGCAGATGTTACACATGACATAATCCAATTTGTCATTTGTAAACAGAAACCCCCTTTAAGTAACATCAACCTAAGAAGAACCCAATCAATACAGTCATATGCCTTTCTGAGATCTAGCTTTAGAACAAGTGACTTCAATTTTTTATTTTTGATGCTATGAATTCTTTCATGCGTCGTGCCAATCACATCCTGAATTCTCCTTCCTTTTAAAAAGCCCAGTTGTTCTTCTGAGAGGGTTCTAGAGAGATAAGGTTTAATACGATTTGCAATGACTTTTGAGATTACCTTATAGCAGAGATTACACAATGAGATGTGACGGTAGTCTTCAAAGGTACTCGGCTTGTTGGATTTTGGAATTAGTGTTAAGAAAGTCGAGTTTAAGCATCCAGGAATAGATCCTAACCTTCTGGATTCTTCCACCATATCAAGTAGATCAGACCCTACAATGTCAAAGAAGAAGGTAAAAAATTCGACATTCCAGCCATCCGGCCCTGGACTCGTATCCTTTTTAAAAAGGAAGAGAACAGATTTTAATTCCTCTAAAGTTACATGGATATACAGAATACATGACTCCTCCTCATTTACCAACCGAGGAAAGAGTTCTACGATTTTTAATTGTTCAATGGTACTTGAGGAGGGTTGCTCCTTGTAGAAATTTCTAAAATGTAGGCTTGTTGCATCCTTTAATGCATCTTGCTCTGTAATCTTTCCTCTGAAAGCATCCTTAATCTCCCAAATATGTTTTCGAGCCCTGTTATGAGAGGCACATTTATGAAAAAACTTTGTGTTACTGTCTCCACAATCCATCCATATCGCTCTACTTCACAGCCTCCATTGTTCTTCAATACCTTACAAGATGGTATTTCTTTCTGTTTCCAATTGTTGCAAGGAAGAATCTAACATCAAATTGTTGGATCAGAATTTACTCGGGCGATCAAATCTTTAATGTTAACTCCAGAAATTCCATCTTTTTTTTTTTTTTTGTCTACTTTCTCTTTGAACATCACTTTTGCTTTCTTCTTTATGTATTTAAGATTCCAAATAACCCTGCGTTGTTTGCTTGCTTTAGTAAAAAATATAGGGTCATTCCAAAAAAATTTGACTAGATGCATAAAGTCCTGATCTCTCAACCACTGATAATTCAGTTTAAACAAAAAAAAATTATAGCGCGGGGGAAGATCCAATTGAAAAAATATCGGCGCATGGTCCGATATAAACGGTAGCTCCACCCAAGATCTAAAATGGCCAACATCAAACAACAAATCTTCAACAATAAATACTCTATCCAGCCTTCTTGCAATTGCTTCCATCCCGCTGTGCCCATTTCGCCAAGTAGGGACAAGTTTTGTTGGCTTGACGTCAATCAATCTGTTTGATGCAAAAAGGTCTCTATAAAATAATTCCTGTGTCCCTGACCCGAAGGATCCTCCCCAAACCTCGTCCGGATAAAGGACCAAGTTAAAGTCTCCAGCAATAATTAGGTTCTTTATTGATAAAATACCGCTATCTTCAATAGATTTCCAGAGCTGAAGTCGATCGGAACACGGTCCATACATATTAAGTATGGCCAAGATCCTGTCATTTTTTATACTCTTACCTATTAACAACATACCACCAATAGTAAGGAAAGGAACAAATTCATAAATGGATGGATCCCAAGAGGCTAAGAGTCCCCCTGAGTTGCCCAATGAATTTACTGCACATGACACCCAAGAAGGTCGTAAGCAAGTCATGAAATCCCTAGCTCTAGGAGCATCTACCATCATCTCTTGAAATAAAACTATATCAGGGTGATTAGTTTCCAGAAGTCTCTGAACCGAGGCCAGTTTAAGGGTGCCTCCAACCCCTCTAATATTGAGGGACATTAATAACAATATTGAGTCCTCACGAGGGCTTTACATGCTCTAAGAGCCCCACAATCGGTGGAGGGAGTGATCTCAACTTCAGTTTGTGAAAGAGTAAGTGCCTATTTTTTCCTTGAGCTATGAGTCTTTAATGGAGAAATTTCAATGCCTAAACCCCACGACCAGACATATTCTTTCCCCTCCTTTCCATTCTCAACCTTCGAGGTAAAAGCTTCCAACTCCCCAGGATCATCTTGAATGGCCTTTCCCAAATATGTCGGTAGCTTAATCGTTGATGAATTATCTTTTATGAAAGGTATTAATGAGTCCAATACTTCTAACAGAGAAGAGTATCCTAACCTGGCTTCTCTATAGCCAGGTTCACACTATGTGACTAGGTTTTCTGGAACAGGAGAAGTAGTTCGTGGGCTAGGTGAGTGACAGTCATCTAAAGGCTAAGTTGGTTGGTGGGTAAATGATATTGTACACTACGGTCGGATAGACCCACCCTTCCCCACCCTAGACTCACAGTCCCCAGACCCCGGACTTACAACCTTCACCCCCAATGGAACAAAATCATCATGGTCCTTTTGTGTATTTGTGAAATCAATAGAAATAGTTGTCTGGAGCCAGATAGAACTTTATAGTGCCTCACGTTCCCATGGAGATAAGGAGTTAAAAAAAAAGGACAAAAGGTTTTGAGCTTACCAATCAGTGTGACCGACTCATCGGGCGCTAGAGGTTCATAGAAGGAAGGACTGCTTCCTAGAAAGTCTTTGACTATGACGTATTCCGGTGGGTCCTCTCGAATATCGTCTTCTTCAGTTTTTTCTTCAACTTGAGTGCCTCTGCAATCTCTTCGGAGGTGTCCAGCATCCCTGCACCAACTACATCGAAACGGTATACCCACATAATCCAGTTTCTGGCTAATATGACGACCCCTCCAATTATGACTCTCGCCTCTAGGAGATCATTATGTACATCAATACCAACCAGTATCTTACCCATCTTCCTGTCCAAACTTTCCAAAGTAGATGGGTCAATCCAAATGAAATTTCCTAGAGCATTTCCAATTTCTCTTAACACTCCTTCATTCCACAGATACAACGGTAATCCCGATAGGAGGACCCACAGATGTTTGTACTAAAAATATTTTGTTTTTGGGTCAAAAGCCATTATCCATCTTTTTATCATAAAGTTGGAGCCCCCGTTAATCCAAAAATTATTTAATAAAAGATCAGCGTCCTCCGGTGATTTAACAATAATACCCCACCATCCCTTTGTTAGGCATAGGAGCTCAGGTTCATATCCAAGGACCGGGACCCAGTTCAGCTTAATCCACTCAGTCATTGCAGTATCTGCAATATATGAGCAGGATAGTCTGCCCACCAGTCCACAGTGGGCTAGTCTGCATGTTTCTTCAAGGCCAATATCAGCGCCCAAGACCATCCTCCTATTTCTCTTGTTCGGCTTCCACACCTTTTTCCGAGTAATAGGTTGTGAGGTAGGATAATGGTTTCTTTTGATTTTTGTTGTAGCACCACCCTTGATACCCTACTTTATAGTCGAGAACTGTTTTTTTCTCCATAGTGGCAGATTTGACCCCCTTTCAGTTGAGCGGTTAATAGGAAAATGGCTAAAATCATACTGATGTTTCAATATATCAGTAGAGATGTGGCTTTGTAAGTGTCGAGGATCGTCTATGTTAAGAACCAAATATCAATATAGCATAGAAAAAACTCAGAAAAAGTACTCAACGCCTTGAAAAATAGATAATTTCAGATAATAAGCCTCTTCGAGGGGGCAACCTCCTTTTACCACACTTAAATGTTCAAGTACAAGATGATTCCAAATGAAAATGTCTCCTTGGTATATATAGGAGACTAGGAGGTATAATTACAACTAATGGAATAAAGCCGACATAAATAAAATAACATTACTAATGTAATATGCCCTAATTAAGGGGTAATGAGCCAATATTAGGGCTTAACATGCCCCTCCCATTGAGACAAGTGTTGTCCTCAACGCTTGAGTAACTTTCGATGCTTCTGTATAAAAGACTCATCTTCCCAAGTGGAATCTTCAGCCGGTAGTTTCCTCCATTTAATGAGATACTATGAAATGGATGTATTCCTTAGCTGGTGAATTCTTGTGTCAGTGATGGCTTCAGGCTCCAATGTGATTTTTCCTTCCTCATCAAGTTCTGGCAATATAGTTTGAACTGGGATCTTGTCACCTATAACATTCTTTAAGCATGAAACATGGAAAACTGGGTGTACTCGTGAAGATGCAGGCAACTCCAATTTGTATGCCATAGTGCCAATCTTTTGCAACACCTTATAAGGGCCATGGTACTTTGGTGATAATTTATTATCCTTCTTGGCTTGCTTGAGGGACATCTGTTTGTATGGTTGTAGTCTTAAAAACACCCAATCCCCTACTTCAAAACTTCTTTCACAACGATGTTGATCTGCTTGTTGTTTCATGCGATTATGTGCCATGGTCAGGTTGTCCTTTAAGA
>ML812111.1:99685-122331 GCA_009831015.1 Picea engelmannii | reverse complement strand
ATCTTTGGAAGTTCTCAATGTGCTCGGTAACTGAACCCTTTTGCTTGAGATTTATCAATTGGCTAAAGAAGGTATTGCTCCTTGTATCCTCATAGTGTGCTATCATTTCTTCCGTGAAAATGGTCCAAGTGACGAGTGATTTGTGAGAAAAAAGTCATCGATACCATACAAATTGATTAGGTTCTAAATATAAAGAAGCAATTCGTACCTTTTGTGTATGTGGCACATTATGTAGATCAAAGAATTGCTCCATCTGAAGTATCCATGTAATTGGGTCCTTGCCATCAAACTTCCTCATATCGATCTTAGGAACGTGGTTATCTTCAACCCAAAGTTGGAGTTTCTCCATTCTTGATTCACCTTCCTTGTGTCCTCATCATGAATTTCATGGGATGCATTTTCAGTTTCAGGTGTCTTCTCTGTTACGAAAATTTTCAATACTTCCATGATCTCCTCTTTTAAACCATCCATCTTTGCCTCCAACTTAGCTTCCATCTCTTGTAGTTCGTATTTTGTTACTATCTTCTTTTGTAAATCATTTATGTCCCTATGCATTTCTTCACCTTCATCAAGAGTCCAAGTAGGATTGTCTGGAGGCTTATTTGGTGTAGAAGTTCCCTTTTCGGGTGGCATGTTGGCCAAGTATCACTTTTGAACCTTGATTTTGGGGTGGTTCTGCTAGACAATCTTTCTTCTATTGTATCTCCCAAGTTTCGGCCCTTCTTGGTATGAAACTTTCTTTTATTTAGTTCTCTGATATTTATTCTCTGCAATGCCATGGGTCTGATCAAAATTGGATGTACCAAGTGGAATTTACGGTAACTTCCCCACAATTTGTTGATTTTTTGCCTTCCCAGGAGATCTCACTTGTATAGCGTGCCTCACACAAAATAATTGATATAAAATTCTAAAACTCGTACCAAAAATACTACAGAATGTCCACTATCCAATGAAACTGGTCCTACTCAATTTGGATACTCTAGGAAGAAGTTATGATTGTTTTACCTGGAACACCTTCTTGAGACTAGTCAATAGGACTAGTCAGATACCCTATCTTCCACAGGGTGTATCTACAAATTTAAGATGACCCAAAAGTTGAACTCTTTACCACAGATACCTTACTAATTTATGTGAATATCCTCTGAATTTCAAGGTCTGAAACGTTACATAAAAAAAATTATAGCGAAAATTCTGCAATGACTCAGTTCAGGATGATTCCAAAACCCTATCTTGTACAGGTTTTATCTCTGAAAGTATAAGGCCTCAAGAGCTGAAATTTTAACCCAATGTACCTTGATTCGTCTACTAAATATCCTCCAAGTTGTTCCTTCTGAAACGTTGTAGAAAAAAATTTATAGTGAAAATACCAAGGTGTCTCAGATGTAGCAACGAAACCCCAAGACCTTGAGCTCTGATACCATATGTTAAGAACCAAATATCAATATAGCATAGAAAAACCTCAGAAAAAGTACTCAACGCCTTGAAAAAGAGATAATTTTAGATAATAAGCCTCTTCGAGGGGGCAACCTCCTTTTACCCCACTTAAATGTTCAAGTACAAGATGATTCCAAATGAAAATATCTCCTTGGTATATATAGGAGACTAGGAGGTATAATTACAATTAATGGAATAAAGCCGACATAAATAAAATAACATTATTAATGTAATATGCCCCAATTAAGGGGTATTGAGCCAATATTAGGGCTTAACAGTCTAAAGGCTGATGTGATTTATTTAATGGAAGATTTAACTCATCATGTGAACTCCCCAGTGAATCGGCCTTGGAGTAAAGTCCTGCTTGAAGCCAAACCACCTTATCCTCCTCACTCATCAAAGCTCTGACGTCTCCATTTAAGTTAGCTACAGATTTCGAGTCCATCATCAAACACCTGTAGTTTTGTTAAGAGTGTACAGTCTAAGCATCCTCCGAAAAGACGTCTTTACTGACAGGACCTTTACTAGCTCCACTAAGAGAAAAAATGTAAACAAATGATGAAATTAAAGTATACCCCGCCACTGGGTATATGACAAAAAACCAAATTCAAGGATGAAACTAGGTAACAGTTTCCCAAAAAAGTAAGTAAACCCCCAATGATAACTACCTACAATGTAAGTCAAGAAAAAGTCAGGAAAATAACAGAGATTTGTAAACTACCATAAGCCCCTTCTAAGAGAAAAACGGGATTAAATCTGTTATGAATCTAAGCCTAGAAACACACCAAACATCCTATAAAATCAAAATAAAACAATATAGAGGGGTCTTGAGTCTCTCCACAGATGTAATCCCATCCTTCTGGTTTCTCGCTTCACCATTTTCACAGTTTTCAAGATTTCTCGCCTAGAGCCTTTCTCCTACTAAGATAACTTACCAAAAATCAAGTTTATGTCAGCTTAGTTGGTCGTAGATATCATTGAGAACATTGTGACGAATTGGCAAGAGTTATGAAATAAATCTATGTCTAATCAAAGTCCATGTCAAGTGAAGAGTTTTGCTATTGAATGTAAAGTGTAGAGTATCGAGTCAAAGTTAATAAAATGTATGTAAAGGTCTTAGTGAGGGTATCTTGGTTCAAAGTAAAGTAAGGGGTTTGAGTTATTTAACATGTCGAAAGTTTTATACTAAAGGAGTCCAAAGGTTTATGCACGAAAGTTAAGTAAGTGTATGGAATTAAAATATTAAAGTTGAAGAGTTTGAGTAAAGTCAATATTAAATTCAAGGGATATAAAGGTTGATAGTGTAAAAGTTATGAAATTTTGATTTATTAAGTCCAAGTCAAAACACATCATTGAAGTTAAAGGGTGAAACTGTCATTGATGTCTTGAAAAAAAAATGTATTTGAGAACAAAGCTTCAAGTGTTATTATAGTGGAACATTTTTTGTGCATGTCCGGTCGTACCAAACTCCCAAATATTGTTGTTGTTGTATTTAAAATACAGGTGCATGATCGGTTGTACCCGACACCCTTAAGTGAGCAAGTGTGATTGCAAGCGAGCATGATTACAAGTGTGCGTGAATCATTAGCAATTTTAACAAATGGGCAAAGGAGAAAAAAGACTTCAAACAACTAATCAAGAAATTGAACTACTACAACAACACCTTGATAATGCTTTGGAAGAAATATACACGCTACAAAAACAAAATCAATCCATAATTGGCAAAGTTGCAAAATTCAGAACACAAGATAATGAACTTTATCATGAATTTGTTAGTTCTGCTACACAACACATTAACACATTGGAAGAAAAGTTGACGTCACTAGATACATTTTTGGATGATGTTTTCAAAATTGAAGATCAATAGGACAAATTGATAGAATCACTACAACAAGACTTATTGGCAAAGGAAAATGTGTTGTTAGCACTCGAAAATGAAGTAAATTAGCTAAAATAAGAGAAAGTAAAGTGTGATGCAATATGTGATACAAGTGACATGATTGATAGTTTTTGTGATTTGGTTGATGATAATAGTGTTGATGTACATATGTCTCTCTCTTGTTCTAAGACTAAAAATGATGATGCTTCAAATGATTATCATGATCATCACATGTGTTGGAATAAAGAAATTTCAAAGCCTCACATACAGATCCAATGTGGTTGGATAGATGTCCCTCAATGTCAGAATGTTGTGTTTACGTTGAAAGGATTTTACAGGGTCAAGTCTTCAAATGCAAAACAATATCTCCCATATAAAGTTCATGAGTTAGTTGGTCCTCCAAAGGTTAGTTGTCATTAAAGTCGGTTTAAGAAAGAGTTGTCAATTTATTAAGTCAAGTATTTTTGTATTGATTCATGGTAAACTAAAAACCACTTTGTAATGACAGATGCAGGTTTGTGGCAAATGTAAACCACCTAATGTAATGAATGGTTCGTGATAAGGTGAAACCAGTTCAACTTTGTAATGGGGGTGAGTCGAGGAAAATCCTAGGTATGATGTAATGGTTGAAGGGTAACCCATAGAAAACCCATGGAAGATCAAGGGTAAGCTAAAGAAATCATTGATATCAAGATGATGTAGTTTAGATGATTGGCTCAAATACATCTCAAGAAGACAATGACAAATGAAGAAACATATGCAAATGAAGAAGACAAAAGATGATAAAGACAACTCAATACATCCAGATTGAATCATAAGTATTCACTAAGGGGGAGTATGAAGGAATAATTCATATTTATGATATGATAAATTATTATTCATGAAAGTAGACTTATTTTAGAAGTCTACGTATGATGAAAGATGAGGACAACAAGTGAAATTAGGGATGGATATCACATGGAGATATTCATGGATATATTTATGGAGATAGTTATGGAGATGGTTATGCTATATTGAAAATCTTGTTGTAATCACCTCAATGCTATATTATGAGGCCTCACAAATGTATTAGTGTGAGAGATGTATTATTATTATTGTACAATAATGAAAATGTGATTTTGTGAGTATATTGTTGTTCTTATGATGATTTTTGTGTGTTAATATTTGTTATCTACTGCTCTTGAAACCAACACGAGGCTCATATGAAAAATATGGTAACATAACTTGAAAGTAAGAATGAGCCCATTAGCTTCGCCCATACTGCTTTGGGAAATTACTTTTTAGAGACTGACCATGGTTGTTATGAAGTGCAACCATCTTCAATTCAAACAAACATACAATCTGAACTCCTTCACTACACTCAAACCAATTCTAATGATTCTACTATAGTAGAAGAATGTAGTTTTTTATTAACTAACTCAAACTTAGACACTAACATGTGGACTTTGTTTTTCGATGGCTCCAGATCTCAGGAAGGAGTCGGGGCAGGATGTATCCTTATCCATCCTGAACAACGTAAGACTATTATATCATGTCGTTTAGAGTTTGAATGCACCAATAATACTATTGAATATGAAGCCTTGGTCTAAGGCATAAAGAAGGCCATCGACCTTAAGGTAAAATGCCTTTGAGTTTTTGTTGATTCAAAGATAATTGTCTGACATGTAAGGAACACTATCCACTGCCTTTCTCCCCACTTAAAAGGTTATCAATGTGAGGTATGGAACTTGATCTATTCCTTTGAAGCATTTAATATTACTTCTATACCTTATTTTCAAAACATTGTTGCATACACTTTAGCAAATGCAACATCTAGATTCACGGCCATTAATAAAAAAAAAATCAGTTGAAATTATTTTCAGGCCTTCCATACCAAACAATATCATGAACTATAGAGTTTTCAATAATGATACTCAAATCATAAATTTTCTTACCAGTGCTGATGTATTCCAAGGTTCTGTAATAGATGATGAAGTACACAAACATAATCTTTGGGACTATCGGGATGAAGTAAGTAAGATAAAAGCTAATTGCATCATGAGGAGTGTGTTATCGCTTGAAAAGTTGTTTGATCTGCAGACTAAGTTCAGAAAGCCTATGAATCCAAAGATGAATAGCTCCACTATGATGCACGCTCTGGTGAATCTAGGCACTCCTAAACAACCAAAGTTCATCAATCTAGGCACTTGTTGTTAGGAGGAAAAAAAACACACATGCACATAGCTATTCAAGAAATATAGAGATGTATTCGCGTAGACTTGAGAAGACTTAAAGACATATGACACCTATATTATCCAGTAAGTTATTCCTATCAAAGAGGGTGTCAAGCCATTCCAATAGAAGTTAAGAATCCAACTCTTGAACTGCTTATTCAGAAGGAATTAAAGAAATCGTTGGATGCCCGGATTATCTTTAAGGTTCTTCGTTCCACTTGGGTGTCCAATCTAGTACATGTCAGGAAGAAATCGAGGGAGATCAGACTATGTGTATATTTCTATAATTTAAATCGAGCTTCTAACAAGCACAATTATCCAATCCCCCCCATGGAGAAAATATTACAACTCGTCTCTGGTTCCCAAGTGTTCTCTCTTTTGGACAGGTTTCCTAATTACAATCAGGTTCTTGTATCATAACTAGACCGGTTCAAGACCACTTTCGGGACAAAGTGGGGAATGTTTTCATATCACATAATGACCTTTGACCTAATCAACGATGGTGCTACCTTTCATAGGTAAATGGATATATCATGTAAAGGTTTAATCGGTCACAATGTGGCGATTTACCTCAATGATGTCACAATTTATTCAAAGCAAAGAGCTGATCACATGTGACATTTGAAGCAAATTTTCGAAAGGTGCATAAAATATGGTATTTCTCTAAACCCAAAGAAAATCATCTTTGTTGTTTCAGAAGGTAAACTACTGGGGCATATTATTTCTAAGGATGGGATTTATGTTGACCCGGAACGAACCAAATCCATCATGCAGATCCCACCTCCACACAACAAAAAGTCTATGAAGTCCTTTTTCGGGAAAATCAATTTCATGAGAAGATTTGCTCTTGATTTTGCCAAAACTATTAAATCCCTTTAGCAGATGATAAATAAGGACATTAAATTAAAGTGAACATTTTTTGAAGAGGAGGTCTTTGAAAATATCAAGGCCGCCATAACAGCTACACCTTCTCTTCAAAGTCCAGATTTTACCAAAGACTTCTTGCTGTATAATTTCGCTTCAGATCATTCTGTTGCGACAGTGCTCACTCAAAAGGACCGGCAAGGGAACGATGCCCCATAGAGTTTATGATCATTGGACTTCAAGGAGATGAACTAAATTATCCACTGGTGGATAAGCAAGCTTTCACTGTCCACAAATCCATTAAATAGTTGAGACCTTATATACTGAAAAACCGCACCAAGATGATCGTCCCTCACCCAGAGGTAATATCTCTCTTTGTATACAAGGAACTGGGTGAAAGATGAGGCAATTGGATGACTGCTCTACAGGAATATGACCTTGAATTCAAATCAACAACTATTGTTAAAAGTCAAGGCTTGTGTAAGCTAGAAACCGGGGTCACAGACTACGAGGATCAAGAAGAAGAAGGATGGCAAGATGAACCAACACTCTATGTACAACAATCTCCTTACGTCCCATCAATCAAGAATTCATGGTATAATGATATCAAACAATACCTTCAGCATGGCACTGCTCTTGATCATCTTAATGCCAAACAAAGAAGGGCACTAAGGATGAAGTCTGCATAATATCAACTGATTGATGGTATCTTGTTCAGGAAGAATTATGATGGATTTCTGCTCCGATGTCTCAAGAAACAAGTTACAATACGCCAACAAAGTTCTTAAATATATGTATGATGGACCAGTTGGAGGTCATTTTTTGGGTGAGACCACAGCCCACAAGATATTAAGAGTTGGGTATTATTGGCCAATAATATTCAAGGATGCCCATGCCTACTCTCGAAGTTGCGACATTTTCCAAAAATCATCTGAAAGAGAGAGAAAGGAAGTTATTTCACTTCAACCCATAGCTATCAAATAACCTTTCAAGTAGTGGGGACTGGATATAATCGGTGAGATCAATCCTCAATCATTTAAGAAACACGATTATATTCTAACCACCACTGATTATTTCACCCATTGGATAGAATTTGTACCATTAACTAAGGTAAATGAAGAAGTGGTAATCAATTTTCTGGAAAAACACATTATTCCTAGGTTTGGAGTACCCAACACTCTTGTATTCGATAATGCTGCATATTTTTAATCATTGAAATTGACTGAATTTTCTCTAGATAAAGGGATAATTTTAACATATGCAACCAAGCATTACCCCCAGGGAAATGGATTGGTTGAATCCACTAACAAAAATCTAATTTGCATCCTTAAACAAACCGTAGTCGACCAACAGAGGAATTGGCACAATGCATTACCCAACCACCTATGGGTTGACCCTGTTACTCCTAAAGCATCCATAGGGACCTCTCCTTACTTTCTTTTTTATGGGAAAGAAGTTATCCTTCCTTGAAACATCTATCTTCCTTCCTTTAAGCTTACACAATAGTCATGTGGGAGAGGATGCCCTCTCATCCAAAAGTGCATCAATGCCTTGCTAAAACTAGAAGAGTCGCACCAAAGCTAAAATGAAATTTGAAGCTCACCAACAGATTGTTAAACGTTGGTTTGATAAAAAAATTGTTGGCGAAAAAGACTTTTAGGTTAGCGACTTGGTCCTTAGGTGGGACAAGCCACATGAAGACAAAGAAAACACTCAAAGTTTCAACAATCGTGACTGGGTCCTTTCATAATCAAAGAAAATATTGTCCTAGGTACCTACCGAATACAAAATCTTGAAGGGGATGTAAACCTCCTCCCCGTCAATGCCCAAATTCTAAAACATTACATCAACTAGCCTTTGAGGCAACTTCCCCTTATACATAAATAAAGAGTATGTTTCCTCACCTTTGATTTTCTGCTTTGTTTTGTTTCACCCTTTTTCACATTTCTTGCTTCGTTTTATGATTTACACTTTCATTGTTTTTTTTTCTAGTTAGTTTTCCTTTCCTCTCTTTCAAAGTTCTTGCTTTAGGATTCTCAGAGCATTTTGTGTCTTGGATATGAATAAATTTTAAGATGTGACATTGGTACCAAAAGCCTGGAAATCTACATTTTGGCTTCTAGACACTACTTCATTTGTCTCTATGAAACGTTGTTGTGCATTACTTCAAGTCATACCTGGTAGAGGAACATAGTTCAATATCAGATGAATATTGTAATCTTAAATGTAACAAGAGTGAACCAATGGTCATGTGCAAGAGAAAAAATTATGTTTTTCTAAAAATAAATGGAAACTGCTTTGGAAAGGCATCTGTAGTACTTGGGGTACGTTGCTCAAGGATTTATCTCATCTATAATCAAGTTGGCAAATCTCACTTTCACGGGTGCCATCCCACATGCCTTTAAAGGAAAACCGGGATCCACCCATACAAATCCCTCTCTTAACTTGAGAGAATCATATTATAAAGGTAAAGGATTCGAGAAAGGCATTCCACATCATGTGGCACTACTACATATGGGGTGAAAATTCGAGAAAAACTTCTGACGATAAGGATAAATTCAATCATATCGTTGCGAATTACAACATAATATTAAAATTTTAATCTTTTTTTTTTGGGTGCTATAATGAATGTCGGACTTCTGACGAACGTCTATATCCGTCGATATTTCGATGAACCTAGATGATAGTTCGTTGATCTATTGAAATATCTAGAGGATTCCAACTACCCATTTGAAAACGGTTTAACAGTCACTAATTTCATTGACTTGATCAACTTTGACATAGTCAACGTTCGTCGAAAGATAGACGACAGTTAGTGTTTTCAACTATTTTTTTTGTAGGTGCGATGATTATAAAATATTTTCATGCTCATTGTTCGTTGCATGATTTATTAGTCTTTTTGCTATGTGCCACTTGCCTCAAATCCAATTCTTGATCTGCATAGCTCTGATTTTGTACTTTGAAGGTTACAAATTTTTAATATTACTTTGTCTCTTTTTTAAATACCCAGATTGGATCTCTAACCCTTAGACCCTCTTTCATTTGGGGACACAAAGTTTTCTGTAGGAAATAGGTATGAACATGTCTACTCAATTCCATTTAATTATAGTCCTCGAGGTGTAGGACAGTCGATGATAGAGTGTGTCATTAAGGCACTCTGTGATGTTGAGTCACCGGTTCGAAACCTGCAGGGACAAAAAATCTAGCCATGTTAAGGGTTGGTGTGGCTCAGGCTGGGTGAGATCCCCGGGTGATTTTGACGGATTATATGCCCTTGAGTCGCGGTTTCCTAGCCATAGGCTAGTCCCTCAAGTCACGGACAAACTAGCAAACAAAAAAAAAAACCATTTAATTACTATACAATTTGTCTTGGTGTAGTTGTCTTTTATTGTTTGATTTCATTACTTGCTTATAATCAAGCTTTGGAGCTTATGTGGTAAAAATGTATTGTTTTGATTTGTTGATTAATTTTTTATTACTGTTATAAACCTTTAATAAATCTATGATGAAAATGGATTAATTCTCTAGTACATATGGGGTCAATATAATTCGATGGAATTTGTACCGTAAGAATATATAATTTGTATATTAATGTACTTATATTGCTTCAATGGATTTTGTTGTAAATATAGGAAATCTCAATGCCAACACCCGAAGAGACTCAAAGGTCGATTTCTAGGT
The DNA here is from genome assembly GCA_009831015.1 of Picea engelmannii. Classification (NCBI taxonomy): domain Eukaryota; kingdom Viridiplantae; phylum Streptophyta; class Pinopsida; order Pinales; family Pinaceae; genus Picea; species Picea engelmannii. Next base: position 112,260 of record ML812111.1, on the reverse strand, counting down.
TAAGGGCTTCATGGGAGGCACATGTCATTACTAATGGGAAATGTTATTTCCCTTGCAATCAGTGCAGGGGCTTGAAAAGAAAAGACTTATAAGGAAAATAGTTGAAAGACATTGTTTTAAGTATGGGCATTGTGAAGGGGGGTATACATTTTGTCCCATGGTAAGTTATTCATTATATATGTCCTTGTATTGATTATATTTATAAAATTTTCTTTTATTTTAATATTTTTTATATACACTAATGTTATTGATTGTTTTTAATTGTAAAGATAAATCCTTCTAGATGTTTGTTGCCAGATAAATATCTGCCAAGTAGTAGTAGAAATACTAGTGTACAAGATGTGGAAGACAGTATGGATATCGAATATCAAGTCAATCCTATGAAAGACGATGACACCAATAATATTGTTGAGCCAGATGATAGGACTAATAGATTGATCCAGGAAATCTTTGCTCCTATCGATGAGGAAAACGATGATGATATTTATGATGTATCTCTGCTTTAGATGGCAAAACAACCCCTTTATGAAGGCTCAAGAATAAATATTCTATCTGTTATAATTTTGTTGGTGAACTTGAAGGTATTGAAGGGTTTTTCAAACACTTGTCTCACATAGATCCTAAGGTACGTAATATAATTTGCCGCATATTATACGTAAAGGTCGACTTTATTTTTCTTTATTTTTAGTGTCAATTAATGTGTAAATTAAGGATGTAATATTTTTTATTACTATTATTTACATTAACTAGTTCTTTTTTTATGTTGTAGATTGTTAGGTGAATTTTTCTTACCACCGTCAAATAATTTACCTCGCACATATCGAGAGATGTGTGTCATTATGAAATATATCAGAATTGAGTATCAGGCTATTGATGCATGTCTGAATGATCATATTATATATTATGGACAATATGCATCGGAAACAAAATGCCTACAATGTCAAATCAGTAGATATCGAACCGATCAAGTAACAAAAAAGAATTGCACAGTTTATGGATTACCTTGCATAGCACATAAGTGAAGATGGTGTTCTTCGAATGCCTGCAGATGGTTCTGCATTTAGAAAAATTGAAGAAATATGGCCAATTTTTAAAGAAGAACCTCGTAATGTTAGGTTTTCATTGGCAATTGACGGTGTCAATCCATTTGGCGAGCTCGGGTCTATTTACTCAGTGTGGCCTATTTTTGTTATAAACAATAACCTTCCTTCTTGGATGTTGACAAAGAGGGAGCACACAATGTTGGCAATGATTGTTCGAGGTATTTGTTTACAAAATTGGTTGAACATTGTATTTCATTTTTGTTATTCGTTGCATAATTACTTATTTATGTACAAGGTAGTAATTATGTGTACTTTCACCCAATTAGGTAAGTACCAAGTGAAAGATATGAATGTATATATTGAGCCTCTTGTCGACGAGCTATTGAAGTTATGGGTTGGCATCACTATGTATGACATCTCTAGACCAATAGGGCAAAAGAAATTCCAATTCCATGGAATACTTACATGGACAATTCATGATGCCCCAGGGCTAACGCATTTTTTGGTATGTAACATATTGATGCACTTTAATAGTATATAATTTTATGAAAACATTATGCATTCTTCTTAAATATCAATTCCTCATTATATAAATAATACTGACATTAGTCCATATAATCTTGCAGGTCTTCAAACAAAGGGTAAATTTGCATGTCCAATTTGTGGTCCTAGGATGAAATCGTGTCGTTAAAGAAGTCTGGGAAAGGAGGTATTTTATGAGTATAGGAACTTCCTTCCTAAGAACCATAGGTATCAAACTACAGAAAAGCATATTTTCAATTTGAAAGAAGAGACTGGAATAAAACCATGAAGAATGGCACCTAACCTATGGAAGTTGGAATATAATAGATTAAACCATCAAGTTAAGCATTTAGTCTACGTGTTTCCATATATATTAATGTTTTACAATTTTAATTTGTATTGAATTGTGTATATTGTATCTAACAATTATTGTTGTAATCTCATTAATTGTTTTTCATAAATGTTGTCATAGCATTAATGGGCTTCCACGAGGAATGAAAAGTTACCCTGTACAATTCAATAGGTTACCTTACTATGTTCACCTACAAATAGCTCATTTGTTTGATACAATAAATATCGGGAAGAATATAAAATAAACATTGTGGAGAATTGTAGGCAGAAGGAGTGACAAAGAAAAAATTGTTAAAATTTGTACTGACATTCAGGAAGCCAATCGTACACTACAAAATGTGATTTATTCAAATAGCAATGGAGTACACTGAAATAGTCTTCCATGGTTATGTACAGAGCACGAAAACAATGTTTTAAAAGAGGTCATTCGGAAAATTAAATTTCCCATGAGATTTGCTTCAAACATAAAGAATATCTTAACGAAGAAAGGTGAATTTGGTGGGGTGAAAACTCATGACTGGCATACCTTCATTAGGGAAATTATTTTGGATGTATATTTCTATATTGGTAAATATACGGCATTTTAGTATTATAATATGGTTTTATTTTCCAAAAAATTAATGATCCCTTTGTTGTTACAATATGTTCTACCTCTATCTCTCCCTCACAACTTTGACAACAATGTAAAACAAGTTATATATGATCTTGGAAAATACATGATGTAAATATTAATGATTTATATGCAAAATCGTTGTTTCTCAACTTGTCGACATTTGTTGTACTTTCAATGTATATACGTTGTTGTTCAAACCTATGATCTGATTTGTTATATCATGTGTAGGTGGTTTTCATCTAAAGAAATCCATAAAGAAGATATAAAATATTGGAGAAGAGAAATTCCTCGACTAATGTGCGAAATGAAAAAGTATCTACCGTTGGCATTTTTCAATGCACAAGAACACTACCTCATACACCAAGTTGAGAAGATCAAAATGTGTGGACTTATACACACAAGGTCAATGTGAATGGTGGAGAGGCACTTGAATTCATTGAAGGCTTTCATTAGACAGAGAGAACGTCCTGAGGGATCTATGGTGGACGGCTATATGGTATATCAATCGTTGGTGTATATTAGTCAGTATCTTCCTAAATTAGCGGCAAAAATCATGAAGGTGCCTCAGATTTGGGATCTCAATTCCATTTACAAATTTGTAGGGGAGGTCTTGGTCGGGAAAGGTAGAATGAGGAAAGTGAAAGGTAATTAGATGGTAGAGATCTATAATACTTTGCATTAATATTGATTTAGTTCTATATGTTGGTTGTGGAGCCTGATTATCTTCCTGATTCAGAGGTCTTGTGTTTTTCAGCCATGCTTATACCCCATGAAGACTTTACACCCCAGAAGTATGTACACTCTTCCACGCGGGGGAGTGCAGAGGGGGGTACCCCCTCTGCGGGGGAGTGCAGAGGGGGTTCCCCCGACGGGGGTTCGAGGGTGAAGCCCCGAAAGGAAAAATTGCCTTGTAAATGTATATTGTAATTTCATTGTAAATCTAGACCGTTCATTATAAGGTCGCAGATCTAACAGTAGAAATTATGTTAGGGTTTTTTTCCTTAAAAGGCAACCCTGTGTTATGAGGGAAATGTATTGCGGCTATGCATTATGGCGAATATTGTATTCTGAGAGAGGAGATTGTGAGAGAAAGAAGAGGAAGTTACAGCGGGTTTGTTGTAGGTTGTATCCCTTCATTTGCTAGATAATAATAAAGCAAGGACCTGGCAATTTCTCTGGTGGACGTAGCCCACACTGGGTGAACCACGTAAATCTGTGTCTCTATTGTATTGTGTATCTTCTGTGTTTTGTTTCCGCATTTGTTTTATTTATTGCTCCACGGTCCTGATTTTCTAACACTATATTGTACTTATTTAAGTTTTATTTAGCTTCCCTGATCAATTATTATTTAATATTTACTCTAATTGGTATTTTTTATTATGTTTTCGTACAGTTGGTTGAGAGTGGGATACACTACATTTATACATTGAAAACAATCTTGATTGCATGAAAGTATCGATAGATCGATGTAATATACAATGCATTGGTAGGTTAACATGGGAAGGGTTGGCTACTTTGCTTAAAGAAGCTCATCATAATCAAGATACCAATCTTACTTAGAGGGAAATTGATTTAGCATATGGTTAAAAGATAAACAAGCAAGCATATTATTCACCCACATCATGTTTCAATTATTTTCCATTCTATTAATCTAGGTCATGGTGTGTTTCTTTTATAAAGTTTTACTGAGTCTAAATATCATGTTTATTCATTGAAAAATATGCATTTTTTACGCGTGGGGCATATTGCAGTTGAAACACCATAAGGCTATGTGGTGCAATGGTCATAAATTTCACATCAAAAAGTTGGATGATAAGAAGAAAACCTCTAATTCTAGGATAACTGCAGTATTTCAGGTCACTAATGTTTCCTCTAGAAGTGACAAACATCCAACAATATTTAAAAATATATACTATGGGTATTTGAAGATATAATCGAGTGTGACTTTAATTCATTTAAGTTAGTTCTGCTCGAGGTCAAATTGTATAGGTTATGGATGAATGAACATGATCCCAAAAGAAATGTTATTGAGCATGGCAATGGATTTACCATGGTTAATACAAGGATGTTTGAGCCAGGTACAGAAACTTATGCTCTTCCAAGCCAATGTGAGAAGGTCTTTTATTCAGAGGTTCTAGGTAAAGTAGGTTGGTTGTACATTGTTAAATATGATCCAAGAGGAAGGCATGTAAAGTATAATGTACCGGAAAAAGATGATATTGAAGAAGAAGGGGATGCAGGGGAGCATGAGGTAGACGTACCATCGGATGAAGAAGTCGAAGAAGTTGAGCCAGATGTAGATGAAAATGTTCTCAATGATCATATTGACGATGATATTATCAAATATGACTTTGATGATGATGTTGATATGGCCAATCCTTTCAACGTCGATTTTGAACCAGATGATTCAGATGTAGACTTGTATGAAGAAGAAGATGATCAATGATATTGAAAAAATGACGAAATGTACGAGTTATGTGATTATATCTTTTATATTATTTATTCTCTTTAAAGTATTTATTTATATGGGTTAATCATCATCGTCATCATCATGATTGTCATCATCATTATCATTATTGTCATCATCCTCCTCCTCCTCATCATCATCGTCATCATCATGATCATGATCATGATCATCGTCGTCGTCATCATTATTGTTGCATTTGTCATCATCATCATCGACATTTCCATGGTCATCATCTTCATTGTCATCGTCATTGTCGCAGTCGTCGTCATCATCATCGCCAACGTCATCATTGTCATCGTCGTCGTCATCATCATTGTCATCATCATCGTCATCGTCATAGTCATTGTCATCATCATCATCGTCGTCATTGTCATGGTCATCATCCTCGTTGTCATTGCCATTGTCGCATTTGTCGTCATCATCGTCATGGTCATGGTCGTCATCATCATCATCATTGGCATAGTCATCATCATTGTCATCATCATGGTCATCATCATCATCCTCATCGTCATTGTCATCTCCATGGTCATCATCGTCATCGTCATCATTGTCAGAGTTGTCATCATCATCATCATCATCGTCATCATTGTCATGATCATCGTCATTGTCAATGTCATCATTGTCATCATCATGATTTTCATAGTCATCACTATCATTGTCATTAGCATTGTCATCATCATCGTCATTTCCATTGTCATGATCATCATCATATTGTCATCGTCATGATCATTGTCATCATCGTCATCACCTTCATAATCAACAATATTGTCCACTCATATCGTCCACTCATTCCCTAGATGTTTCAATCCTAACACCTTAAGGGAGGTTCCAACATAGCTAAGGTAAGGGAGGCATCATTCCCCATGAGGGTGCTAGGTCTATTTGTTATGCATATTTCATTGTTTTATCTTTATAATTGCAGATCTAGTGTTTATTGGTTATATCTAGTGTGCAAGTCATTTTGGACATGGATCACTATTATAGGACTATCACAACTCTACACTTCAGTGCAAAGAGCTTCATCATCTACAACAATGAGTTCCAAGTGAGTTATCTTCCTTCTTCCATTTCCATTTCTAGCATTATGGCTTCCATCTCACTAAAGGAATTGTTGATTAATTAACCATAGTGAGTTTCTCCAATTTCCTTTTCTAATTTGCTGGTAAATTTTAATTGATCTACCATAATTACCTATAGCCCTAGGTTGTCATTCAAAACAAAATCATGAGATCATAATTAATATAGTGGCTTTCCCTCATATTTTCACCTACTTTATCTTACCCTAAGTTTTCTCGCTTTATCCCTAAAACCAAGTGGCGACTCCACTCTCATCTTTCCCCTTTTTAGTAATGTCTATGTGCTCGGGTGGTCCTCCATCCCTGTCCTCACACTATGTGGTACTAATAGCTATGTGTGTCTTTAATAAGGGATTGGTCCGTAGTAACATATAAGTTACAATTAATAGGGTTAGCTACAAGGGATTCGTCATTATGTCTTTAAACACCAAATGAGATGGCCCTTGAACAAAATGTTAATAAATGGCCCTTGGAATTCCTAAGGGGTGGAATACAAAAACAAGAGATGATGATGGCAAGTGATGATTCAACAATTTCGGTTGTCCATCTACTTATTGTTTAGAGATTTTGACGCATGGAAATGTCCAAGATGCACTTGTAGAGGAATCAAATTGAAGAGATCAACACAAGTGGTAGTTTTGACATTTGCTGTGGAGAAAATTGTAGTTGAGTAGAGGAGATATTCACTCTTGTAGCCTCTAGGTCATTGGCACTGGTATAGAAGCTCAAAATGATTGCTTTTTAATATGTAATTGTCCTAAGAATTAAAAGAATTAAACAATCCATTTTGAGCTATAATTTTCCCACGTTGGATTCTTTGAGGTAATCTTTATGTGATTGTGTTTTTATTGTATTGAGTATTTGCATTTGTAAGTTATAATCACTAACTAACTTCACACTATAAAATAAAATGTTTTGAAGAAAATAGTCCAATTAAGTAGTACAATGCAAAATAGAGTAAACCACTCAATAAAAGAGAATCCTTTTGGAGGAGGTGACCTCCTTTAAAAAATATAGATGTATGAAATATGTCGATCATTTAAATGAGTCTCCTTAATGTATAAATAGGATATAAAGAGAGCTATAAGGAAATAATAATCCTACATGAATATAATTAATGCAGTGCAAACTAATTAGGGACATGAAATATGGGCTTTAATGACCCTCCCCTTCAAACAAAAGTTATCATTATCAATTATGGATGTTTCTATATAAAGAACTGATCTTTCCAAGTTTCATCTTCTATCAACAAGTTCTTTCACTTGATGATGTATTCAGTAATTATTTAATTCCTTAGTTAATTAATATGTGTTTTAATACATAACTTAGATTATAGTATGGTTGTACCCTCCATTAGTACTAGAAGTCTCACCTAGACTGCTATAGGTGTGAGCCTAATACACATCAGAAAACTTGTAGGTGTGTAAAAGATAAGAATATATTTCAAGGTGTAGCAAATGGGTGAGAAACTCAATTTAAAACATCAACACAAAGCTTCCACAAAATATATACCAGCAAGCAAGGCTTGAATAGTCTCAGACCAACATTTAGAATATCAATGGAAATATGGAAGACTTAGCAAAAAATGTAAAATACATGCATCGGGTTACATCAAGCAATTCTGAAACACGTATAGTAGAAATCTCATCAAGCAGGAGCCTCCTAATCAACAAGAGAGTACTTTGATAACACTTGCACCAGTAAACAAACAGTAAAGCATTCACTGCATTAAGGAACAAGTACTAAGACGATTCCTTAATCAATATCTAACATCAAAGAAATATTGAAACACATAATATGATAGTAGAAAAAGAAACTGATCATCAACTATTCAAGATTCTTAAGTCCGGTTACATACAGTCTGGAAACTTTTACAGTTGAAAGTAAAGAAATGAGTCTCACAATAGCCACTCTCTTTTCTCTAAGATTTTTTCTCCATCAAATATCCAAATACATCAAAAATATCTCTAGGAGGTCACAACTTCCTCCATGCATTGGATTTTGTGCCTTGGAAATATGTGGCAATAGACAGACAGACATAAATCCAACAAACTGCTAGATTTCAGGAAGTTGTTGGCAGTAATAAATAACACTGCAGCCAACTCATTGCATGAAGATTTGATGGAGTTGGATCTGAGGCACAAGTGTCCCTTGATGTCTAACTGATCTCTGAGGAGTTACTCGAACCCTTCCTTATAGGTGGCAACCCTCCTACAGTTCAGTTTCCAATTAACTGTCAAGTTTGCAGCGCTTTTGTAGGATTCGCTGCAAAATTTCTTGTAGGTGATGTTTTCGACTTTTCTCCCAAACTATGAACTGGATCGGGATGATTTTTGGTCAGCAAGTCAATGACATTATAATTCTTCTCCAAACCAATTTTGGGAAAAACCCAGTTCGTCGTTTTCAAGATATAATGAAAACACAATTATGTTGCTTACTAATTTGTTGCAAACTATTTCAATTTTAGCAGTTCGCATCGCCTTCAGTGGGATGCAATGCGAACTTTCCTGTAGATGTCATTTTGCTTTCAAAACCTGTCATCTGGTATCAAAACTGTGCAAAAATCCTTCAAACCTTTGACGATGCCTGCTATAACATCTAAATCACATAAATGACTTGCAAAAATATCATATGAGCATAATAATAGAAACATAATGTAAAAATGCTCCTCCGGGTTGTAAGCATGCATATATAAAACACCATAGAATAATTGATAATGTTGATGCAGAAATGACTTTATCTTCGTCTCCCAGTGGTTTCTCGAGCCAACATGTCCAGGTTTTGTTTTGAAATTTGTTCTTTCAACTGTTTCACTTCCTCTTTCAAAATATTGTTTTCAGCTTGATGAGCTCTATTCAGCCTGTACACATTCTTCATTTTCCTACGCAGAGATATGGATCTCTTAACCCTGTGTTTTTCCATTTTAACATTTTCCTAACCCATCTTGATAGTCTTCTTTATCTGACATCAAATCCCACTCCTTGTTGTAGAGAACCAAGCATGTCAGCCCTTTAAGCTTCCACCATCAACATCTTCAGAGAGTTTGCAGCGAAACAGTCTACAGCACCAGTTTGCAACAAATCTACCAGTCTGTAGCACCAGTTACAATTCACAATGAGCTAAACCAGTCTCTAATGCATTCTTACAAAAGGAAATGAAGATATAAAATGATAAACCCTCCCTATGAAAATGACCCTTTATAGGTGCTTGATGATGTGATGGCACTGAAAACTGAAGTTCATCATTGGAGACTTTTGCAAAATGATAATCATAAAAAGATTTGGCACATGCTCTATTTTTGAATTGTTGTGAACTTTTAGGAGAGTCTGTAGCGCATATGATTTGATAGTTGACAAGACACTTTAGGTGGTTGGGTAAATATTTAAAGACCATTGCACACTTGTTTGGGTCATAACAGTTGATGATGATATTTAAATAAGTTAGATATGACCAATTCTTTCCCTCTTTTTCTAATGATGACAACCACCCTCATGACACCAAGAGTTTGCAAACGTATTTTGATCAGCCTTTAGACCCAAGGTAAAATCACAACCATGATTTATTGAGATAAGACATGACTCAAAAACCTTTAATAACCTGACCCTATGACTCAAACCTAGAAGCTTAAATGAATGACTCATACAAGAAGGGTTGAAAACATGACTGACAAAGACCAATGGTCTCCTTCAATGACTAAACTAACAAAATTATAAAAAAAAATTGAAAGATTTTGACCCCTATACATCCTATGTGCTATTATCTGGCTCCACAGGGGATGGAGACCTCTCTGTGAGGCTCCAAGAACACTCCAGTTCTAGTGCCTTATCTGTTAGTTGAATATGATTATGATTTCAACAATTATTCACCTGCTTGAAAGTTAAATAATATTACAGAGACAAGCTGCTAGTTCCATTGGGCATGGAGTCATTATTAGCTCTCTATATTGACCACACTATGCAAACTGAAGGAAATGCTTGAAACATCAAGCTTATTTGTTTACAATTCCTATAATAACCAGCTGAAAACCACTTTGCTCATGTATATACAAATTTCCAAAATAGCCAATCAAGCAATTGATTTCTTGGCATGGATTTATGCTTGCAGTTGTATGATAAAACATAAAAAGAATTTAATGTATGCCGCAAAAAATTCTTAGACAGCTCATACTCATAGCAAAAATTCTTACTCAGCTCATACTCATACTCATAGCTCATACTCAGTGTGTGAATCTTTTGAAAATAGAGACTCCATCCAATCGGTTATTGGATCATGAAACTCATGACAAAAAATTATGGGCTAATCCAAAGGACAAGGCTACCACTGTACTAAAGTGTCGTACCATGATTTTGCCAAAGGTAACCATTTGGCCCATTGTGATTATTTATCATATCAAGATTTGGCACTAATATGAAAATGGTTTTGGAAGATAAATTAAAGAATATATGAGAAATTAAATATGCTTTACAAAGAGGAGAGGAGTGATGTAAATAAACAAGGAAATGAACTCAAGGCATAAGTGAGTGTTGGACTAGTTGTCGGGTGAAGAGTTCCATGTAGAGGAAGTGTATTGTGGGGATTGACTAGGAACCATGTGTTCCAAGGTCCATAACATAGGTTACATAATTGAATAATATCAAACCTTAATGTAATGTGGAATGGAAATTGTCCCAAAATAGTTGTTATAGCCCCTATTCCTAACCTTGAAAGCTATTACACCAGAGAAATGAAGAATAGGATTTCCATCATCGTCATCGTTGTGCTCATTGTCATCATCGTCATCATAGTCATCGTCGTGCTCATCGTTAGCATCGTCGTTGTCACCACTGTTAATCAACATTGTTGACATCCTACTCCTCATCATCATCGTGGTCATCATCATCATCATTGTCATTGCCATCACAGTCATCATCCTTGTCATTGTCATATCATCATCATCGTTGTCATCAATGTCATCACCATAATTAACATTATCATTGTTGTCATCATTGTCATCATCTATGCGATTTGACTACTAAAGTCTATGAATTTGGTGTTATAGTGATTTGATTGCTAAATTCTACGAAGGTATACATACCCTACCCTCCTCTAGATTTGAACTTGTGGCCTCCAAGGAGTAAACGCATGTTCTTAATTTATTTGCGATTTTTTAACTTTTGCTATATAAATTATATATTATATATATTATATATTATATATTATATATAATATATATTATATATTATATATTATATATAATATATAATATATAATTTATATAACCAAAAGTTAAAAAATCGCAATCCATTGTTAACTCTTGCCTCACCTAATCACCGCATTCTCGCCTCATACCTCACCGCATTTAGATCTCGACTGAGTGTCGATATCCCTAGCCTCGTAAGCCTCATTATATAACCAAAAGTTAAAAATCACAAGCCATTGTTAACTCTCGCCTCATTTGATCACCGCATTCTCGCCTCATACCTCACTGCATTCAAATCCCGACTGAGCGTCAATAACCCTAGCCTCTTAATCCATTGTTAACTCTCGCCTCACCTCACCACATTCAACTCCTGACTATGCGATATCCCTAGCCAGCCCTCACGACCGCATTCTCGCCTCACCTCACTGCATTCAAATCTCGACTATGTGATATCCCTAGCCATCCCTCACCGCCTTCAGTTCCTAAGAGAGAGTGACAACCCTAGATGTTCTCACCGCAGTATTCGAGCTCCCGACCAACAAACGACCAACAACCCTAGCCCCAATAACAAAGAGTTTCTAGAGAGTGACAGCCCTAGCCCACAGTGCGGCAGAGGAGGCCCTATCTTGAGTGACATTGGAGACCCCACCTAGACCAGCAACGTCGTAACATCGGTAAGTCTTTATAATCCTTTAAAACCCCAAATCAAGAATTGAAGGTTCTTGAGTTTTTGGTTTAATTCTTGGACTCGGCAAACTTTAGTTTCATTACCTGGTGTTAAAATATTAAGTGCCATTGAGACAATCTCATATTGTTTTTCATCACAAACTCGATCATTCCATGATTATGATATGATAGAGATCAAATCTCACTCAGACCAAGTAGTGTACACATTACAGGAAAACTAACACCTATGATATCTAAGTCAAAACTAAATAAATACGAAAGACAAATACCATAAAATTCAAGACCATGAACTCGTGAGAAAAGTACTACATATAGGTAAGCACCTTGCAAAGAATGTCGTTTACAGTTCAATACAATGAACTTATTAGAAGTGTATTACATATTTAGATATCAATAGTAAGAACCTTGCAAAGAATGCAGTTTGGCATTGCATATTCCTCACACAACAGTTGGTTAATAATTGGAGAAAATGAAGCTATTGTTTGAGGCTAATAATTTCAGCTACCAGTCATATCACTTCCCAAAACACTTCAACGTTGTAGAGGTGAGTGTGGATAAGAAAATCCTCATGCCACCAGAACCTCCAGGGAAGTATAAGATAATATAGTACGACAAGGCCAACAACAAGAAAAAGAGA
>ML812111.1:31868-89161 GCA_009831015.1 Picea engelmannii | reverse complement strand
TGTTGATGTACATATGTCTCTCTCTTGTTCTAAGACTAAAAATGATGATGCTTCAAATGATTATCATGATCATCACATGTGTTGGAATAAAGAAATTTCAAAGCCTCACATACAGATCCAATGTGGTTGGATAGATGTCCCTCAATGTCAGAATGTTGTGTTTACGTTGAAAGGATTTTACAGGGTCAAGTCTTCAAATGCAAAACAATATCTCCCATATAAAGTTCATGAGTTAGTTGGTCCTCCAAAGGTTAGTTGTCATTAAAGTCGGTTTAAGAAAGAGTTGTCAATTTATTAAGTCAAGTATTTTTGTATTGATTCATGGTAAACTAAAAACCACTTTGTAATGACAGATGCAGGTTTGTGGCAAATGTAAACCACCTAATGTAATGAATGGTTCGTGATAAGGTGAAACCAGTTCAACTTTGTAATGGGGGTGAGTCGAGGAAAATCCTAGGTATGATGTAATGGTTGAAGGGTAACCCATAGAAAACCCATGGAAGATCAAGGGTAAGCTAAAGAAATCATTGATATCAAGATGATGTAGTTTAGATGATTGGCTCAAATACATCTCAAGAAGACAATGACAAATGAAGAAACATATGCAAATGAAGAAGACAAAAGATGATAAAGACAACTCAATACATCCAGATTGAATCATAAGTATTCACTAAGGGGGAGTATGAAGGAATAATTCATATTTATGATATGATAAATTATTATTCATGAAAGTAGACTTATTTTAGAAGTCTACGTATGATGAAAGATGAGGACAACAAGTGAAATTAGGGATGGATATCACATGGAGATATTCATGGATATATTTATGGAGATAGTTATGGAGATGGTTATGCTATATTGAAAATCTTGTTGTAATCACCTCAATGCTATATTATGAGGCCTCACAAATGTATTAGTGTGAGAGATGTATTATTATTATTGTACAATAATGAAAATGTGATTTTGTGAGTATATTGTTGTTCTTATGATGATTTTTGTGTGTTAATATTTGTTATCTACTGCTCTTGAAACCAACACGAGGCTCATATGAAAAATATGGTAACATAACTTGAAAGTAAGAATGAGCCCATTAGCTTCGCCCATACTGCTTTGGGAAATTACTTTTTAGAGACTGACCATGGTTGTTATGAAGTGCAACCATCTTCAATTCAAACAAACATACAATCTGAACTCCTTCACTACACTCAAACCAATTCTAATGATTCTACTATAGTAGAAGAATGTAGTTTTTTATTAACTAACTCAAACTTAGACACTAACATGTGGACTTTGTTTTTCGATGGCTCCAGATCTCAGGAAGGAGTCGGGGCAGGATGTATCCTTATCCATCCTGAACAACGTAAGACTATTATATCATGTCGTTTAGAGTTTGAATGCACCAATAATACTATTGAATATGAAGCCTTGGTCTAAGGCATAAAGAAGGCCATCGACCTTAAGGTAAAATGCCTTTGAGTTTTTGTTGATTCAAAGATAATTGTCTGACATGTAAGGAACACTATCCACTGCCTTTCTCCCCACTTAAAAGGTTATCAATGTGAGGTATGGAACTTGATCTATTCCTTTGAAGCATTTAATATTACTTCTATACCTTATTTTCAAAACATTGTTGCATACACTTTAGCAAATGCAACATCTAGATTCACGGCCATTAATAAAAAAAAAATCAGTTGAAATTATTTTCAGGCCTTCCATACCAAACAATATCATGAACTATAGAGTTTTCAATAATGATACTCAAATCATAAATTTTCTTACCAGTGCTGATGTATTCCAAGGTTCTGTAATAGATGATGAAGTACACAAACATAATCTTTGGGACTATCGGGATGAAGTAAGTAAGATAAAAGCTAATTGCATCATGAGGAGTGTGTTATCGCTTGAAAAGTTGTTTGATCTGCAGACTAAGTTCAGAAAGCCTATGAATCCAAAGATGAATAGCTCCACTATGATGCACGCTCTGGTGAATCTAGGCACTCCTAAACAACCAAAGTTCATCAATCTAGGCACTTGTTGTTAGGAGGAAAAAAAACACACATGCACATAGCTATTCAAGAAATATAGAGATGTATTCGCGTAGACTTGAGAAGACTTAAAGACATATGACACCTATATTATCCAGTAAGTTATTCCTATCAAAGAGGGTGTCAAGCCATTCCAATAGAAGTTAAGAATCCAACTCTTGAACTGCTTATTCAGAAGGAATTAAAGAAATCGTTGGATGCCCGGATTATCTTTAAGGTTCTTCGTTCCACTTGGGTGTCCAATCTAGTACATGTCAGGAAGAAATCGAGGGAGATCAGACTATGTGTATATTTCTATAATTTAAATCGAGCTTCTAACAAGCACAATTATCCAATCCCCCCCATGGAGAAAATATTACAACTCGTCTCTGGTTCCCAAGTGTTCTCTCTTTTGGACAGGTTTCCTAATTACAATCAGGTTCTTGTATCATAACTAGACCGGTTCAAGACCACTTTCGGGACAAAGTGGGGAATGTTTTCATATCACATAATGACCTTTGACCTAATCAACGATGGTGCTACCTTTCATAGGTAAATGGATATATCATGTAAAGGTTTAATCGGTCACAATGTGGCGATTTACCTCAATGATGTCACAATTTATTCAAAGCAAAGAGCTGATCACATGTGACATTTGAAGCAAATTTTCGAAAGGTGCATAAAATATGGTATTTCTCTAAACCCAAAGAAAATCATCTTTGTTGTTTCAGAAGGTAAACTACTGGGGCATATTATTTCTAAGGATGGGATTTATGTTGACCCGGAACGAACCAAATCCATCATGCAGATCCCACCTCCACACAACAAAAAGTCTATGAAGTCCTTTTTCGGGAAAATCAATTTCATGAGAAGATTTGCTCTTGATTTTGCCAAAACTATTAAATCCCTTTAGCAGATGATAAATAAGGACATTAAATTAAAGTGAACATTTTTTGAAGAGGAGGTCTTTGAAAATATCAAGGCCGCCATAACAGCTACACCTTCTCTTCAAAGTCCAGATTTTACCAAAGACTTCTTGCTGTATAATTTCGCTTCAGATCATTCTGTTGCGACAGTGCTCACTCAAAAGGACCGGCAAGGGAACGATGCCCCATAGAGTTTATGATCATTGGACTTCAAGGAGATGAACTAAATTATCCACTGGTGGATAAGCAAGCTTTCACTGTCCACAAATCCATTAAATAGTTGAGACCTTATATACTGAAAAACCGCACCAAGATGATCGTCCCTCACCCAGAGGTAATATCTCTCTTTGTATACAAGGAACTGGGTGAAAGATGAGGCAATTGGATGACTGCTCTACAGGAATATGACCTTGAATTCAAATCAACAACTATTGTTAAAAGTCAAGGCTTGTGTAAGCTAGAAACCGGGGTCACAGACTACGAGGATCAAGAAGAAGAAGGATGGCAAGATGAACCAACACTCTATGTACAACAATCTCCTTACGTCCCATCAATCAAGAATTCATGGTATAATGATATCAAACAATACCTTCAGCATGGCACTGCTCTTGATCATCTTAATGCCAAACAAAGAAGGGCACTAAGGATGAAGTCTGCATAATATCAACTGATTGATGGTATCTTGTTCAGGAAGAATTATGATGGATTTCTGCTCCGATGTCTCAAGAAACAAGTTACAATACGCCAACAAAGTTCTTAAATATATGTATGATGGACCAGTTGGAGGTCATTTTTTGGGTGAGACCACAGCCCACAAGATATTAAGAGTTGGGTATTATTGGCCAATAATATTCAAGGATGCCCATGCCTACTCTCGAAGTTGCGACATTTTCCAAAAATCATCTGAAAGAGAGAGAAAGGAAGTTATTTCACTTCAACCCATAGCTATCAAATAACCTTTCAAGTAGTGGGGACTGGATATAATCGGTGAGATCAATCCTCAATCATTTAAGAAACACGATTATATTCTAACCACCACTGATTATTTCACCCATTGGATAGAATTTGTACCATTAACTAAGGTAAATGAAGAAGTGGTAATCAATTTTCTGGAAAAACACATTATTCCTAGGTTTGGAGTACCCAACACTCTTGTATTCGATAATGCTGCATATTTTTAATCATTGAAATTGACTGAATTTTCTCTAGATAAAGGGATAATTTTAACATATGCAACCAAGCATTACCCCCAGGGAAATGGATTGGTTGAATCCACTAACAAAAATCTAATTTGCATCCTTAAACAAACCGTAGTCGACCAACAGAGGAATTGGCACAATGCATTACCCAACCACCTATGGGTTGACCCTGTTACTCCTAAAGCATCCATAGGGACCTCTCCTTACTTTCTTTTTTATGGGAAAGAAGTTATCCTTCCTTGAAACATCTATCTTCCTTCCTTTAAGCTTACACAATAGTCATGTGGGAGAGGATGCCCTCTCATCCAAAAGTGCATCAATGCCTTGCTAAAACTAGAAGAGTCGCACCAAAGCTAAAATGAAATTTGAAGCTCACCAACAGATTGTTAAACGTTGGTTTGATAAAAAAATTGTTGGCGAAAAAGACTTTTAGGTTAGCGACTTGGTCCTTAGGTGGGACAAGCCACATGAAGACAAAGAAAACACTCAAAGTTTCAACAATCGTGACTGGGTCCTTTCATAATCAAAGAAAATATTGTCCTAGGTACCTACCGAATACAAAATCTTGAAGGGGATGTAAACCTCCTCCCCGTCAATGCCCAAATTCTAAAACATTACATCAACTAGCCTTTGAGGCAACTTCCCCTTATACATAAATAAAGAGTATGTTTCCTCACCTTTGATTTTCTGCTTTGTTTTGTTTCACCCTTTTTCACATTTCTTGCTTCGTTTTATGATTTACACTTTCATTGTTTTTTTTTCTAGTTAGTTTTCCTTTCCTCTCTTTCAAAGTTCTTGCTTTAGGATTCTCAGAGCATTTTGTGTCTTGGATATGAATAAATTTTAAGATGTGACATTGGTACCAAAAGCCTGGAAATCTACATTTTGGCTTCTAGACACTACTTCATTTGTCTCTATGAAACGTTGTTGTGCATTACTTCAAGTCATACCTGGTAGAGGAACATAGTTCAATATCAGATGAATATTGTAATCTTAAATGTAACAAGAGTGAACCAATGGTCATGTGCAAGAGAAAAAATTATGTTTTTCTAAAAATAAATGGAAACTGCTTTGGAAAGGCATCTGTAGTACTTGGGGTACGTTGCTCAAGGATTTATCTCATCTATAATCAAGTTGGCAAATCTCACTTTCACGGGTGCCATCCCACATGCCTTTAAAGGAAAACCGGGATCCACCCATACAAATCCCTCTCTTAACTTGAGAGAATCATATTATAAAGGTAAAGGATTCGAGAAAGGCATTCCACATCATGTGGCACTACTACATATGGGGTGAAAATTCGAGAAAAACTTCTGACGATAAGGATAAATTCAATCATATCGTTGCGAATTACAACATAATATTAAAATTTTAATCTTTTTTTTTTGGGTGCTATAATGAATGTCGGACTTCTGACGAACGTCTATATCCGTCGATATTTCGATGAACCTAGATGATAGTTCGTTGATCTATTGAAATATCTAGAGGATTCCAACTACCCATTTGAAAACGGTTTAACAGTCACTAATTTCATTGACTTGATCAACTTTGACATAGTCAACGTTCGTCGAAAGATAGACGACAGTTAGTGTTTTCAACTATTTTTTTTGTAGGTGCGATGATTATAAAATATTTTCATGCTCATTGTTCGTTGCATGATTTATTAGTCTTTTTGCTATGTGCCACTTGCCTCAAATCCAATTCTTGATCTGCATAGCTCTGATTTTGTACTTTGAAGGTTACAAATTTTTAATATTACTTTGTCTCTTTTTTAAATACCCAGATTGGATCTCTAACCCTTAGACCCTCTTTCATTTGGGGACACAAAGTTTTCTGTAGGAAATAGGTATGAACATGTCTACTCAATTCCATTTAATTATAGTCCTCGAGGTGTAGGACAGTCGATGATAGAGTGTGTCATTAAGGCACTCTGTGATGTTGAGTCACCGGTTCGAAACCTGCAGGGACAAAAAATCTAGCCATGTTAAGGGTTGGTGTGGCTCAGGCTGGGTGAGATCCCCGGGTGATTTTGACGGATTATATGCCCTTGAGTCGCGGTTTCCTAGCCATAGGCTAGTCCCTCAAGTCACGGACAAACTAGCAAACAAAAAAAAAAACCATTTAATTACTATACAATTTGTCTTGGTGTAGTTGTCTTTTATTGTTTGATTTCATTACTTGCTTATAATCAAGCTTTGGAGCTTATGTGGTAAAAATGTATTGTTTTGATTTGTTGATTAATTTTTTATTACTGTTATAAACCTTTAATAAATCTATGATGAAAATGGATTAATTCTCTAGTACATATGGGGTCAATATAATTCGATGGAATTTGTACCGTAAGAATATATAATTTGTATATTAATGTACTTATATTGCTTCAATGGATTTTGTTGTAAATATAGGAAATCTCAATGCCAACACCCGAAGAGACTCAAAGGTCGATTTCTAGGTTAAGGGCTTCATGGGAGGCACATGTCATTACTAATGGGAAATGTTATTTCCCTTGCAATCAGTGCAGGGGCTTGAAAAGAAAAGACTTATAAGGAAAATAGTTGAAAGACATTGTTTTAAGTATGGGCATTGTGAAGGGGGGTATACATTTTGTCCCATGGTAAGTTATTCATTATATATGTCCTTGTATTGATTATATTTATAAAATTTTCTTTTATTTTAATATTTTTTATATACACTAATGTTATTGATTGTTTTTAATTGTAAAGATAAATCCTTCTAGATGTTTGTTGCCAGATAAATATCTGCCAAGTAGTAGTAGAAATACTAGTGTACAAGATGTGGAAGACAGTATGGATATCGAATATCAAGTCAATCCTATGAAAGACGATGACACCAATAATATTGTTGAGCCAGATGATAGGACTAATAGATTGATCCAGGAAATCTTTGCTCCTATCGATGAGGAAAACGATGATGATATTTATGATGTATCTCTGCTTTAGATGGCAAAACAACCCCTTTATGAAGGCTCAAGAATAAATATTCTATCTGTTATAATTTTGTTGGTGAACTTGAAGGTATTGAAGGGTTTTTCAAACACTTGTCTCACATAGATCCTAAGGTACGTAATATAATTTGCCGCATATTATACGTAAAGGTCGACTTTATTTTTCTTTATTTTTAGTGTCAATTAATGTGTAAATTAAGGATGTAATATTTTTTATTACTATTATTTACATTAACTAGTTCTTTTTTTATGTTGTAGATTGTTAGGTGAATTTTTCTTACCACCGTCAAATAATTTACCTCGCACATATCGAGAGATGTGTGTCATTATGAAATATATCAGAATTGAGTATCAGGCTATTGATGCATGTCTGAATGATCATATTATATATTATGGACAATATGCATCGGAAACAAAATGCCTACAATGTCAAATCAGTAGATATCGAACCGATCAAGTAACAAAAAAGAATTGCACAGTTTATGGATTACCTTGCATAGCACATAAGTGAAGATGGTGTTCTTCGAATGCCTGCAGATGGTTCTGCATTTAGAAAAATTGAAGAAATATGGCCAATTTTTAAAGAAGAACCTCGTAATGTTAGGTTTTCATTGGCAATTGACGGTGTCAATCCATTTGGCGAGCTCGGGTCTATTTACTCAGTGTGGCCTATTTTTGTTATAAACAATAACCTTCCTTCTTGGATGTTGACAAAGAGGGAGCACACAATGTTGGCAATGATTGTTCGAGGTATTTGTTTACAAAATTGGTTGAACATTGTATTTCATTTTTGTTATTCGTTGCATAATTACTTATTTATGTACAAGGTAGTAATTATGTGTACTTTCACCCAATTAGGTAAGTACCAAGTGAAAGATATGAATGTATATATTGAGCCTCTTGTCGACGAGCTATTGAAGTTATGGGTTGGCATCACTATGTATGACATCTCTAGACCAATAGGGCAAAAGAAATTCCAATTCCATGGAATACTTACATGGACAATTCATGATGCCCCAGGGCTAACGCATTTTTTGGTATGTAACATATTGATGCACTTTAATAGTATATAATTTTATGAAAACATTATGCATTCTTCTTAAATATCAATTCCTCATTATATAAATAATACTGACATTAGTCCATATAATCTTGCAGGTCTTCAAACAAAGGGTAAATTTGCATGTCCAATTTGTGGTCCTAGGATGAAATCGTGTCGTTAAAGAAGTCTGGGAAAGGAGGTATTTTATGAGTATAGGAACTTCCTTCCTAAGAACCATAGGTATCAAACTACAGAAAAGCATATTTTCAATTTGAAAGAAGAGACTGGAATAAAACCATGAAGAATGGCACCTAACCTATGGAAGTTGGAATATAATAGATTAAACCATCAAGTTAAGCATTTAGTCTACGTGTTTCCATATATATTAATGTTTTACAATTTTAATTTGTATTGAATTGTGTATATTGTATCTAACAATTATTGTTGTAATCTCATTAATTGTTTTTCATAAATGTTGTCATAGCATTAATGGGCTTCCACGAGGAATGAAAAGTTACCCTGTACAATTCAATAGGTTACCTTACTATGTTCACCTACAAATAGCTCATTTGTTTGATACAATAAATATCGGGAAGAATATAAAATAAACATTGTGGAGAATTGTAGGCAGAAGGAGTGACAAAGAAAAAATTGTTAAAATTTGTACTGACATTCAGGAAGCCAATCGTACACTACAAAATGTGATTTATTCAAATAGCAATGGAGTACACTGAAATAGTCTTCCATGGTTATGTACAGAGCACGAAAACAATGTTTTAAAAGAGGTCATTCGGAAAATTAAATTTCCCATGAGATTTGCTTCAAACATAAAGAATATCTTAACGAAGAAAGGTGAATTTGGTGGGGTGAAAACTCATGACTGGCATACCTTCATTAGGGAAATTATTTTGGATGTATATTTCTATATTGGTAAATATACGGCATTTTAGTATTATAATATGGTTTTATTTTCCAAAAAATTAATGATCCCTTTGTTGTTACAATATGTTCTACCTCTATCTCTCCCTCACAACTTTGACAACAATGTAAAACAAGTTATATATGATCTTGGAAAATACATGATGTAAATATTAATGATTTATATGCAAAATCGTTGTTTCTCAACTTGTCGACATTTGTTGTACTTTCAATGTATATACGTTGTTGTTCAAACCTATGATCTGATTTGTTATATCATGTGTAGGTGGTTTTCATCTAAAGAAATCCATAAAGAAGATATAAAATATTGGAGAAGAGAAATTCCTCGACTAATGTGCGAAATGAAAAAGTATCTACCGTTGGCATTTTTCAATGCACAAGAACACTACCTCATACACCAAGTTGAGAAGATCAAAATGTGTGGACTTATACACACAAGGTCAATGTGAATGGTGGAGAGGCACTTGAATTCATTGAAGGCTTTCATTAGACAGAGAGAACGTCCTGAGGGATCTATGGTGGACGGCTATATGGTATATCAATCGTTGGTGTATATTAGTCAGTATCTTCCTAAATTAGCGGCAAAAATCATGAAGGTGCCTCAGATTTGGGATCTCAATTCCATTTACAAATTTGTAGGGGAGGTCTTGGTCGGGAAAGGTAGAATGAGGAAAGTGAAAGGTAATTAGATGGTAGAGATCTATAATACTTTGCATTAATATTGATTTAGTTCTATATGTTGGTTGTGGAGCCTGATTATCTTCCTGATTCAGAGGTCTTGTGTTTTTCAGCCATGCTTATACCCCATGAAGACTTTACACCCCAGAAGTATGTACACTCTTCCACGCGGGGGAGTGCAGAGGGGGGTACCCCCTCTGCGGGGGAGTGCAGAGGGGGTTCCCCCGACGGGGGTTCGAGGGTGAAGCCCCGAAAGGAAAAATTGCCTTGTAAATGTATATTGTAATTTCATTGTAAATCTAGACCGTTCATTATAAGGTCGCAGATCTAACAGTAGAAATTATGTTAGGGTTTTTTTCCTTAAAAGGCAACCCTGTGTTATGAGGGAAATGTATTGCGGCTATGCATTATGGCGAATATTGTATTCTGAGAGAGGAGATTGTGAGAGAAAGAAGAGGAAGTTACAGCGGGTTTGTTGTAGGTTGTATCCCTTCATTTGCTAGATAATAATAAAGCAAGGACCTGGCAATTTCTCTGGTGGACGTAGCCCACACTGGGTGAACCACGTAAATCTGTGTCTCTATTGTATTGTGTATCTTCTGTGTTTTGTTTCCGCATTTGTTTTATTTATTGCTCCACGGTCCTGATTTTCTAACACTATATTGTACTTATTTAAGTTTTATTTAGCTTCCCTGATCAATTATTATTTAATATTTACTCTAATTGGTATTTTTTATTATGTTTTCGTACAGTTGGTTGAGAGTGGGATACACTACATTTATACATTGAAAACAATCTTGATTGCATGAAAGTATCGATAGATCGATGTAATATACAATGCATTGGTAGGTTAACATGGGAAGGGTTGGCTACTTTGCTTAAAGAAGCTCATCATAATCAAGATACCAATCTTACTTAGAGGGAAATTGATTTAGCATATGGTTAAAAGATAAACAAGCAAGCATATTATTCACCCACATCATGTTTCAATTATTTTCCATTCTATTAATCTAGGTCATGGTGTGTTTCTTTTATAAAGTTTTACTGAGTCTAAATATCATGTTTATTCATTGAAAAATATGCATTTTTTACGCGTGGGGCATATTGCAGTTGAAACACCATAAGGCTATGTGGTGCAATGGTCATAAATTTCACATCAAAAAGTTGGATGATAAGAAGAAAACCTCTAATTCTAGGATAACTGCAGTATTTCAGGTCACTAATGTTTCCTCTAGAAGTGACAAACATCCAACAATATTTAAAAATATATACTATGGGTATTTGAAGATATAATCGAGTGTGACTTTAATTCATTTAAGTTAGTTCTGCTCGAGGTCAAATTGTATAGGTTATGGATGAATGAACATGATCCCAAAAGAAATGTTATTGAGCATGGCAATGGATTTACCATGGTTAATACAAGGATGTTTGAGCCAGGTACAGAAACTTATGCTCTTCCAAGCCAATGTGAGAAGGTCTTTTATTCAGAGGTTCTAGGTAAAGTAGGTTGGTTGTACATTGTTAAATATGATCCAAGAGGAAGGCATGTAAAGTATAATGTACCGGAAAAAGATGATATTGAAGAAGAAGGGGATGCAGGGGAGCATGAGGTAGACGTACCATCGGATGAAGAAGTCGAAGAAGTTGAGCCAGATGTAGATGAAAATGTTCTCAATGATCATATTGACGATGATATTATCAAATATGACTTTGATGATGATGTTGATATGGCCAATCCTTTCAACGTCGATTTTGAACCAGATGATTCAGATGTAGACTTGTATGAAGAAGAAGATGATCAATGATATTGAAAAAATGACGAAATGTACGAGTTATGTGATTATATCTTTTATATTATTTATTCTCTTTAAAGTATTTATTTATATGGGTTAATCATCATCGTCATCATCATGATTGTCATCATCATTATCATTATTGTCATCATCCTCCTCCTCCTCATCATCATCGTCATCATCATGATCATGATCATGATCATCGTCGTCGTCATCATTATTGTTGCATTTGTCATCATCATCATCGACATTTCCATGGTCATCATCTTCATTGTCATCGTCATTGTCGCAGTCGTCGTCATCATCATCGCCAACGTCATCATTGTCATCGTCGTCGTCATCATCATTGTCATCATCATCGTCATCGTCATAGTCATTGTCATCATCATCATCGTCGTCATTGTCATGGTCATCATCCTCGTTGTCATTGCCATTGTCGCATTTGTCGTCATCATCGTCATGGTCATGGTCGTCATCATCATCATCATTGGCATAGTCATCATCATTGTCATCATCATGGTCATCATCATCATCCTCATCGTCATTGTCATCTCCATGGTCATCATCGTCATCGTCATCATTGTCAGAGTTGTCATCATCATCATCATCATCGTCATCATTGTCATGATCATCGTCATTGTCAATGTCATCATTGTCATCATCATGATTTTCATAGTCATCACTATCATTGTCATTAGCATTGTCATCATCATCGTCATTTCCATTGTCATGATCATCATCATATTGTCATCGTCATGATCATTGTCATCATCGTCATCACCTTCATAATCAACAATATTGTCCACTCATATCGTCCACTCATTCCCTAGATGTTTCAATCCTAACACCTTAAGGGAGGTTCCAACATAGCTAAGGTAAGGGAGGCATCATTCCCCATGAGGGTGCTAGGTCTATTTGTTATGCATATTTCATTGTTTTATCTTTATAATTGCAGATCTAGTGTTTATTGGTTATATCTAGTGTGCAAGTCATTTTGGACATGGATCACTATTATAGGACTATCACAACTCTACACTTCAGTGCAAAGAGCTTCATCATCTACAACAATGAGTTCCAAGTGAGTTATCTTCCTTCTTCCATTTCCATTTCTAGCATTATGGCTTCCATCTCACTAAAGGAATTGTTGATTAATTAACCATAGTGAGTTTCTCCAATTTCCTTTTCTAATTTGCTGGTAAATTTTAATTGATCTACCATAATTACCTATAGCCCTAGGTTGTCATTCAAAACAAAATCATGAGATCATAATTAATATAGTGGCTTTCCCTCATATTTTCACCTACTTTATCTTACCCTAAGTTTTCTCGCTTTATCCCTAAAACCAAGTGGCGACTCCACTCTCATCTTTCCCCTTTTTAGTAATGTCTATGTGCTCGGGTGGTCCTCCATCCCTGTCCTCACACTATGTGGTACTAATAGCTATGTGTGTCTTTAATAAGGGATTGGTCCGTAGTAACATATAAGTTACAATTAATAGGGTTAGCTACAAGGGATTCGTCATTATGTCTTTAAACACCAAATGAGATGGCCCTTGAACAAAATGTTAATAAATGGCCCTTGGAATTCCTAAGGGGTGGAATACAAAAACAAGAGATGATGATGGCAAGTGATGATTCAACAATTTCGGTTGTCCATCTACTTATTGTTTAGAGATTTTGACGCATGGAAATGTCCAAGATGCACTTGTAGAGGAATCAAATTGAAGAGATCAACACAAGTGGTAGTTTTGACATTTGCTGTGGAGAAAATTGTAGTTGAGTAGAGGAGATATTCACTCTTGTAGCCTCTAGGTCATTGGCACTGGTATAGAAGCTCAAAATGATTGCTTTTTAATATGTAATTGTCCTAAGAATTAAAAGAATTAAACAATCCATTTTGAGCTATAATTTTCCCACGTTGGATTCTTTGAGGTAATCTTTATGTGATTGTGTTTTTATTGTATTGAGTATTTGCATTTGTAAGTTATAATCACTAACTAACTTCACACTATAAAATAAAATGTTTTGAAGAAAATAGTCCAATTAAGTAGTACAATGCAAAATAGAGTAAACCACTCAATAAAAGAGAATCCTTTTGGAGGAGGTGACCTCCTTTAAAAAATATAGATGTATGAAATATGTCGATCATTTAAATGAGTCTCCTTAATGTATAAATAGGATATAAAGAGAGCTATAAGGAAATAATAATCCTACATGAATATAATTAATGCAGTGCAAACTAATTAGGGACATGAAATATGGGCTTTAATGACCCTCCCCTTCAAACAAAAGTTATCATTATCAATTATGGATGTTTCTATATAAAGAACTGATCTTTCCAAGTTTCATCTTCTATCAACAAGTTCTTTCACTTGATGATGTATTCAGTAATTATTTAATTCCTTAGTTAATTAATATGTGTTTTAATACATAACTTAGATTATAGTATGGTTGTACCCTCCATTAGTACTAGAAGTCTCACCTAGACTGCTATAGGTGTGAGCCTAATACACATCAGAAAACTTGTAGGTGTGTAAAAGATAAGAATATATTTCAAGGTGTAGCAAATGGGTGAGAAACTCAATTTAAAACATCAACACAAAGCTTCCACAAAATATATACCAGCAAGCAAGGCTTGAATAGTCTCAGACCAACATTTAGAATATCAATGGAAATATGGAAGACTTAGCAAAAAATGTAAAATACATGCATCGGGTTACATCAAGCAATTCTGAAACACGTATAGTAGAAATCTCATCAAGCAGGAGCCTCCTAATCAACAAGAGAGTACTTTGATAACACTTGCACCAGTAAACAAACAGTAAAGCATTCACTGCATTAAGGAACAAGTACTAAGACGATTCCTTAATCAATATCTAACATCAAAGAAATATTGAAACACATAATATGATAGTAGAAAAAGAAACTGATCATCAACTATTCAAGATTCTTAAGTCCGGTTACATACAGTCTGGAAACTTTTACAGTTGAAAGTAAAGAAATGAGTCTCACAATAGCCACTCTCTTTTCTCTAAGATTTTTTCTCCATCAAATATCCAAATACATCAAAAATATCTCTAGGAGGTCACAACTTCCTCCATGCATTGGATTTTGTGCCTTGGAAATATGTGGCAATAGACAGACAGACATAAATCCAACAAACTGCTAGATTTCAGGAAGTTGTTGGCAGTAATAAATAACACTGCAGCCAACTCATTGCATGAAGATTTGATGGAGTTGGATCTGAGGCACAAGTGTCCCTTGATGTCTAACTGATCTCTGAGGAGTTACTCGAACCCTTCCTTATAGGTGGCAACCCTCCTACAGTTCAGTTTCCAATTAACTGTCAAGTTTGCAGCGCTTTTGTAGGATTCGCTGCAAAATTTCTTGTAGGTGATGTTTTCGACTTTTCTCCCAAACTATGAACTGGATCGGGATGATTTTTGGTCAGCAAGTCAATGACATTATAATTCTTCTCCAAACCAATTTTGGGAAAAACCCAGTTCGTCGTTTTCAAGATATAATGAAAACACAATTATGTTGCTTACTAATTTGTTGCAAACTATTTCAATTTTAGCAGTTCGCATCGCCTTCAGTGGGATGCAATGCGAACTTTCCTGTAGATGTCATTTTGCTTTCAAAACCTGTCATCTGGTATCAAAACTGTGCAAAAATCCTTCAAACCTTTGACGATGCCTGCTATAACATCTAAATCACATAAATGACTTGCAAAAATATCATATGAGCATAATAATAGAAACATAATGTAAAAATGCTCCTCCGGGTTGTAAGCATGCATATATAAAACACCATAGAATAATTGATAATGTTGATGCAGAAATGACTTTATCTTCGTCTCCCAGTGGTTTCTCGAGCCAACATGTCCAGGTTTTGTTTTGAAATTTGTTCTTTCAACTGTTTCACTTCCTCTTTCAAAATATTGTTTTCAGCTTGATGAGCTCTATTCAGCCTGTACACATTCTTCATTTTCCTACGCAGAGATATGGATCTCTTAACCCTGTGTTTTTCCATTTTAACATTTTCCTAACCCATCTTGATAGTCTTCTTTATCTGACATCAAATCCCACTCCTTGTTGTAGAGAACCAAGCATGTCAGCCCTTTAAGCTTCCACCATCAACATCTTCAGAGAGTTTGCAGCGAAACAGTCTACAGCACCAGTTTGCAACAAATCTACCAGTCTGTAGCACCAGTTACAATTCACAATGAGCTAAACCAGTCTCTAATGCATTCTTACAAAAGGAAATGAAGATATAAAATGATAAACCCTCCCTATGAAAATGACCCTTTATAGGTGCTTGATGATGTGATGGCACTGAAAACTGAAGTTCATCATTGGAGACTTTTGCAAAATGATAATCATAAAAAGATTTGGCACATGCTCTATTTTTGAATTGTTGTGAACTTTTAGGAGAGTCTGTAGCGCATATGATTTGATAGTTGACAAGACACTTTAGGTGGTTGGGTAAATATTTAAAGACCATTGCACACTTGTTTGGGTCATAACAGTTGATGATGATATTTAAATAAGTTAGATATGACCAATTCTTTCCCTCTTTTTCTAATGATGACAACCACCCTCATGACACCAAGAGTTTGCAAACGTATTTTGATCAGCCTTTAGACCCAAGGTAAAATCACAACCATGATTTATTGAGATAAGACATGACTCAAAAACCTTTAATAACCTGACCCTATGACTCAAACCTAGAAGCTTAAATGAATGACTCATACAAGAAGGGTTGAAAACATGACTGACAAAGACCAATGGTCTCCTTCAATGACTAAACTAACAAAATTATAAAAAAAAATTGAAAGATTTTGACCCCTATACATCCTATGTGCTATTATCTGGCTCCACAGGGGATGGAGACCTCTCTGTGAGGCTCCAAGAACACTCCAGTTCTAGTGCCTTATCTGTTAGTTGAATATGATTATGATTTCAACAATTATTCACCTGCTTGAAAGTTAAATAATATTACAGAGACAAGCTGCTAGTTCCATTGGGCATGGAGTCATTATTAGCTCTCTATATTGACCACACTATGCAAACTGAAGGAAATGCTTGAAACATCAAGCTTATTTGTTTACAATTCCTATAATAACCAGCTGAAAACCACTTTGCTCATGTATATACAAATTTCCAAAATAGCCAATCAAGCAATTGATTTCTTGGCATGGATTTATGCTTGCAGTTGTATGATAAAACATAAAAAGAATTTAATGTATGCCGCAAAAAATTCTTAGACAGCTCATACTCATAGCAAAAATTCTTACTCAGCTCATACTCATACTCATAGCTCATACTCAGTGTGTGAATCTTTTGAAAATAGAGACTCCATCCAATCGGTTATTGGATCATGAAACTCATGACAAAAAATTATGGGCTAATCCAAAGGACAAGGCTACCACTGTACTAAAGTGTCGTACCATGATTTTGCCAAAGGTAACCATTTGGCCCATTGTGATTATTTATCATATCAAGATTTGGCACTAATATGAAAATGGTTTTGGAAGATAAATTAAAGAATATATGAGAAATTAAATATGCTTTACAAAGAGGAGAGGAGTGATGTAAATAAACAAGGAAATGAACTCAAGGCATAAGTGAGTGTTGGACTAGTTGTCGGGTGAAGAGTTCCATGTAGAGGAAGTGTATTGTGGGGATTGACTAGGAACCATGTGTTCCAAGGTCCATAACATAGGTTACATAATTGAATAATATCAAACCTTAATGTAATGTGGAATGGAAATTGTCCCAAAATAGTTGTTATAGCCCCTATTCCTAACCTTGAAAGCTATTACACCAGAGAAATGAAGAATAGGATTTCCATCATCGTCATCGTTGTGCTCATTGTCATCATCGTCATCATAGTCATCGTCGTGCTCATCGTTAGCATCGTCGTTGTCACCACTGTTAATCAACATTGTTGACATCCTACTCCTCATCATCATCGTGGTCATCATCATCATCATTGTCATTGCCATCACAGTCATCATCCTTGTCATTGTCATATCATCATCATCGTTGTCATCAATGTCATCACCATAATTAACATTATCATTGTTGTCATCATTGTCATCATCTATGCGATTTGACTACTAAAGTCTATGAATTTGGTGTTATAGTGATTTGATTGCTAAATTCTACGAAGGTATACATACCCTACCCTCCTCTAGATTTGAACTTGTGGCCTCCAAGGAGTAAACGCATGTTCTTAATTTATTTGCGATTTTTTAACTTTTGCTATATAAATTATATATTATATATATTATATATTATATATTATATATAATATATATTATATATTATATATTATATATAATATATAATATATAATTTATATAACCAAAAGTTAAAAAATCGCAATCCATTGTTAACTCTTGCCTCACCTAATCACCGCATTCTCGCCTCATACCTCACCGCATTTAGATCTCGACTGAGTGTCGATATCCCTAGCCTCGTAAGCCTCATTATATAACCAAAAGTTAAAAATCACAAGCCATTGTTAACTCTCGCCTCATTTGATCACCGCATTCTCGCCTCATACCTCACTGCATTCAAATCCCGACTGAGCGTCAATAACCCTAGCCTCTTAATCCATTGTTAACTCTCGCCTCACCTCACCACATTCAACTCCTGACTATGCGATATCCCTAGCCAGCCCTCACGACCGCATTCTCGCCTCACCTCACTGCATTCAAATCTCGACTATGTGATATCCCTAGCCATCCCTCACCGCCTTCAGTTCCTAAGAGAGAGTGACAACCCTAGATGTTCTCACCGCAGTATTCGAGCTCCCGACCAACAAACGACCAACAACCCTAGCCCCAATAACAAAGAGTTTCTAGAGAGTGACAGCCCTAGCCCACAGTGCGGCAGAGGAGGCCCTATCTTGAGTGACATTGGAGACCCCACCTAGACCAGCAACGTCGTAACATCGGTAAGTCTTTATAATCCTTTAAAACCCCAAATCAAGAATTGAAGGTTCTTGAGTTTTTGGTTTAATTCTTGGACTCGGCAAACTTTAGTTTCATTACCTGGTGTTAAAATATTAAGTGCCATTGAGACAATCTCATATTGTTTTTCATCACAAACTCGATCATTCCATGATTATGATATGATAGAGATCAAATCTCACTCAGACCAAGTAGTGTACACATTACAGGAAAACTAACACCTATGATATCTAAGTCAAAACTAAATAAATACGAAAGACAAATACCATAAAATTCAAGACCATGAACTCGTGAGAAAAGTACTACATATAGGTAAGCACCTTGCAAAGAATGTCGTTTACAGTTCAATACAATGAACTTATTAGAAGTGTATTACATATTTAGATATCAATAGTAAGAACCTTGCAAAGAATGCAGTTTGGCATTGCATATTCCTCACACAACAGTTGGTTAATAATTGGAGAAAATGAAGCTATTGTTTGAGGCTAATAATTTCAGCTACCAGTCATATCACTTCCCAAAACACTTCAACGTTGTAGAGGTGAGTGTGGATAAGAAAATCCTCATGCCACCAGAACCTCCAGGGAAGTATAAGATAATATAGTACGACAAGGCCAACAACAAGAAAAAGAGAAAATCTAAATTAAGATATTGGTCAGTGATAACATTTAACTATAATTTATAGAATCATCTCAATTGGCTATCAAAGCCCACCGAGAAACAAACCTGTACATAAGAGAATTATTATAACTCAAATATTTAGCTATGAAGCACGATTGACACTAGGCCATATTTGTACAAAATAATTGTACATTGTGTTTGAGTTGGTACCGTGGATCAATATTGTGGGTTTTTTAGCCCAAACTACCTCTTTGTTATGCATGTTGCGGAAAACAAATGAGGTACCCTCTTAGGAACCCGTGATATACTCTCATCCAAGAGACTAGGTAGGTTTAATAAATTTTGACTACTTTATTGAACATGTAGTTCTTTGTAAAGGTCACATAAACATTGTAAAACAAACAAATGATAACTTGCATATTGCAATTTTAATAGACTGTTTGTTAGAGACGAACTTGATTACTTTTAGGAATCATGTCCATAGACCATTATATAGCTCATGTAAGCAAGCTTTATCAGAAAGAAAGAAAAAAACATGGTGCATCGAATGATCACTTGTTACCTCCATTTCCTTCTCTCTATGCTATAGTCCTAACATGTGGCCATATACACACATTCACATTAGTTGCCATTGCTCATTATATGTTATAACACTCATCTAAATTTCGATGCCAAATACTCCATCCATTGTGTTATTTTCATCTATCCTTGATTTGTAAATGGTAGGTCCATGATCCATTTGACTCATCATCACATATGTTTATTATGAAAAAAAAATTGTTGTCTTTGTAATCACAATCATGTTGAGATTAAAAACATTTGCATGCCATTCTCCAATACACTTGAATATAATCAGATTTGTTTTACATACCTTTGGATAAGGCTACTATATCTACATACATCCTTTGGATAGGGGTTGTTATATCTATGGTACATCCTATAGTTTAATTCTTAGCCTCGCTCTTCCTCTCTTCCTATGTGATGTTGGAGCATGTGCATCAACATAACCTCTTTCTTATAGCTAAGATGTTTTGATAAGTTTATCAAGGTCTCTCAAGGAGCCTTGGACCTAGTCATACGATTTCCTTTCTTGTGACCACACTTGTAATCCATGCCATGTATATAAGTTCTTCTCTACAATTGCTCCAATATATTGTGTTTATTCTCTTGTTTTACCAAATGATCCATACACAAACACCTCGTCATGATTTAGACAAAGATATATGGCACCAAAGACACCGTTAATATTTGATATAAACGGGGCTTCAACATTCTTAACTGTTAGTTGAAAACTAGTCCAATATCATTGAATTTCCCTTCCCATCAAATCCATTATGTTCATTATCTCTACCAAATGTGTTGCAATATCAAGAACCTTACAACCAAACAAAATCGAGGACCATGATGCCCTTGAGTGACATCTTTCCTTCACTAGTTCTCCTTATGAATTGAAATGAATTTCTTTCTTCTCTTTAAAACGAATCCAATTGGTGAACAAACTTAGAATATTAGTGAGTATAACATGCTTGGAGTCTAAAAGATCAAGGCATGCATGTGGTAACAAGAATTATACCAATGGAGTAGACTTTTGAGTCATTTCCTTTTGAAAATAAGACCCAAGAACTTCAAAAGCTTTTGCAATAGTAAATTATAAATTGTTTCCATTCACGCTTCTATTTCTAGCTCTTCTTGTTTAATGCTCATTGCTTTCTTCCCATGCTCTTTCCAACATCATCATCCCTAGAATATCATTCCATTAGATGCCAAACACTGAATAACCGCCTTTCTTTCCTGTTAAGATGCTACAATCTTTGTGAGCATAAAAATGCCTTTTATCACAACCACCAAAGACCCTTTTAAAATTAGTTCTGCTTCAAGGGGAAACTAGAAATAAGGCTTCGTTTCCCATTTTTAGATTTATGAAACTAGATGAAGGAAAATGGGTGTCTTTTAAAGATATTACTAACATTTTCTTGTGGTCTATGCTCATACAACAACCTTTAATTGTAACTAGACAAATAGGGCAGAGGTTAGTAGTATCCATATTCAATGAACTTACTTCCTTATAGTGATCATTCTTATAGTACTAAGATGAGATTCATAGACGTATGGAATGTTATGGAATTAATGGGAAGCAATATCACTGGCTACTACACAATGAGAGATTCAAACCAGTGTAATCAGTACTTCATAATCAGATACATTAAACTGATATCAATAAGTTGTACTCATAGTTAGTGTTGTAATTATCCATATCCAAGTAATGGCAATCAATGGAGCTTAGCCTGTACAGTGTGTGTAATAAGATAATCATTATCATAAGTAGTACTAATACAATAGCTCTATGTGATGGATAGGTGATCAAAATAGTAGTAGTAATCACATATAATTACTAATAGTTTAATGAATACTAGCTTTGTGTTAATTACGTTACTAGTATTGTTTATTATGTGCTATTACATATGGTATAAGTAGTAACTTGTAGATAGCAAGCTTAAAGTAGAGCTTACCTCATAGTTACCCATCATGTAATGGTTTCAACAGTTGCAAGTAAGCATATGGTGTTAGTTATATGATTACCTTTATCTAAAGAAGAATGTGATGCTATCACGGGAATGGTAGAGCTCTTAGTAACATACATAATAAGCAGTTTCACTATGTTTCCCATTTCATGATGAGCTAACATGATTAGGATTTATCTCCTTCCCCTATGGGATAGTAATCAACTTGTAGTTGTAATAGAAACAACACAAAGTCTATCAATCTTGTTACAGATACTAAGCAAGGACCATTGTATTCAATCAACCACTATTACTAGTATAATCACCATTAACTAGGAAACAAGTTACCTTCCACAATGAGGTGAGTTTATGGAATTAAATCACACAACTCTCTCACTTCTATGAGTTTGTGATACCTAATGTACCTCTATATATAGGTAATTGCAGTACTATTACTTATAACTATTAGTTCAATACGATCAATCAATGGGAATCGAACCACACAAAGCTTATCCTTAGTATTCAATATATAACCTTAAGCACTTTTATAGATAAGTTGTAACAATCACTTACACGGTAACCAAATACGTATGGTTGCAATCAATACTTATTTGTAATCAAGCTTATTAGGCTAATTAGTATCATTGAATCCCTATGGTATTGTAATGGTTATAATTCACCTTTATCCATATGTCTCTTATCACCATTTGTTTCAATAGGTATTGTTTATAGAGTAAAATAATCATAGCTTATTCATTGAGCATATTTGTGCCTTGAATGTACCTTACGTATGGGTGCAACTTACAAGCCCCGCCTTTAGTATGAAACGTTATTCAATCTAAGTCTTATTTTGACACTTATTCCATATTCACCAAAGAAAAAAGTGTGAATTGTGTACTCAAGCCCAATGTTCACATGTGATTATTATGATCATGCTTGGCACATGCATTTTGACAATGTCTATTCAGGTGAAGAATGTGGATAAATTCAATCATATCATCGCTAACTATGTTTTCTCATTCAATGGAGTGTAGGTACAATCGAACAAGTACTTATCAAACCTATCATCCTCGAGCGAGGGAATTTCTGGAGGGAGGGGAAATTTTTTTACAATGTCCAACAAATCTAACAGGGCGAGATCAACTAGAGGTGAAAAGTTCAGAAGAAAATTCTATAGGCGCATGGAATTCTTTCTTGACGATGGAGGTTCATGTTCATATGACGATGAGAGCATAGGTGACGTCAAGGTTCCTTTGAGGTACAGACATCTACCGAGACCATGGGCACCCAATGAATTTCCTTAGTTGGACACTGACTTCTGTGTCAATGAGAGGATTTAGTGCATTTCTCCATTGTCCATACATGGTCTGGGTCTATTCTCCATGGATGGCATAAAGGTGAAAGATGGAGGACTTGTTGAGTTGATGGAGTATGTCAAACTATCCTACAACTATGGATATTGGTTGAGGTTGGTCCCATATATGCCAAGTATGCGGAGATATGCGGTCACTACAAATTACATACAGCTAAAAGACAACGATCACAATAATGGAGTGACGGTGTATATTGATGGAAGGCCAAAGGCATGGGGCAATATTGCAGGGCTTACTAGCAGTACAAGATCCAGGACAGCAAGAAAGAAACCCAATTGTATATTTGAGGGGCGTGAAGGAAATTGAATATTCATATGTGCAGTGAAAAAAATAGTTGCATGGGAAGAGTTGTTGATCGATTATGATTTGAATCAAATCGATGGAAGCACTTCTATTATGGGGGTAAACGCGTTCTACCAGTATACCAAACTTGTAATTTATGTTTTCCTTTTTATATCTTTAACATACATTTTAATAGCTCATGCTTCTTATATTATTTTCTAACATTCTAAATTGTCTTGCATCTTATAATGTGGCAGGGTGATCGTGGGAAGTCATCGTCTAGCTCAGAGCAGGTATAACATTGATTTTCATATCAATTCTTGCTTACAATAATTGAATTAACATGTTTATTTGTTGATGTGGATGAGCACACCGTCGGAGCAGGATGTTGCGTGGAATGAAATATATGATTCCATCAACCCAATGGAAACAATTTGAAAGGCCTTGAGAAAGGAAAATAAGGAATACATTGAGTTGGCTAGGTCTAAACCACTTATAGAGGAGGGGAAAACAAGGGAATACATTGAATTAGCTAGGTCTAAACCCCTTACAGAGGAGGGGGAAAAAAAACATGGAAATTTTAAGACAGGATATAGAACAATATGGGGTAAGCGCAATCTAAAAAAAAAGACTATTTTAGAAATATATTGATTTATGAAATTTTTGTTTGATACCGTTATATGAGAAATACTCTAACATTTTATTTCTATAAGCAATTTTGAATTCGACGGGACAACCTGGTCATGGGGACGTTGCTGGTGGTTGTGATGCACAAACCCCACAATGTCTTAGCACGAGCCACATACCTATGAGGCTATTTGCCTCTCTGTTTGTGGCTCATAGGACTAAAACTCATGGGACCCATGAGACACCCCCACCGCACACACTAGACCGTGCTCATGAGGGTCTACAGGGGGAATCTCATGAGGATATTGGCTTTGTGTAGCCAGAGCATTGTTATCTTGGGGAAACATGTGTTCAATCGGGAACACTCTCCATCAACTTGTTGGTGGATGAAAACTTGGTTCCCTTGAAGATACAACAAATCCCATGTATTTTTTAATATGTTAAATAGTTAATTCCTACCATTTGATTGAAACCTACATCTTTCATATTAATCTAATTATCATATCATTTTTTAGGAAATAATATTTTTTACAGGACCTTGCATGACAAGGCTCTAGAGATCTTCGGGCTTACAATTCACACATGGTGGAATACCCTGAATAAAGATTTGAAAAATAATCTTATAGACCATATGGTCGGCCTGTTTGGTGATATATTCAACAAGTTTGAAATCACCTCGAGGGCTGACACATATTTGAAATATGTCACAGATCAATATATGGTTCAATTGAAAAAAAAACCCTAAGTATGATTGTCCTCTGGCCATTCTCGAGAAGGAATGGAAGAATATATAGGAGGACGCAAAGGAGAGTGCATTGAGAAGTGTAAGGAAGACACCACCTGGCCCTTGAAGGCAATATATGATATTTTGAATTGAATATGCTAAATTTTGGTTAGTTGAATATGTTGAATATGTTGAATTTCATGTGACTTCTTTTGTATAAGTACAAATCAACTAAGGTGCTTCTGCTTTAGTGCCACCCTACTTGTAGCAACAAACCTTTGAAGAAACCATATGTCCACCTCCTATACATCTCTTTCTTCAATAACACTCTCAAAATAGTCCTACCATGCCCTAATCACTTGCCAATTCTTCCCAAGTATTGACTCTCCAAGGTCTACCTCCTCAAGTTGCACTAATCAAGATTAGAAAACCCTAAGATTATTTACTATATCTTATGAGTAAAGAACTCCTTTGATGTCCAACCTATTGAATGAATCCTCTTAAGTGACTTAGAGTCTCATAGCCTCCACTTTAAATCAGAGAGGTGTACAAACCATTTTCCCTAAAATGGGTTGTCTTACCACCACCTCCAAGGTAAAGTAGACTCGTGGCCCTCATGCTACACACTTAACTATTAGGAAGTTGCTACCAACTCCTTGAATGATGCCCGAGGAATTTTAGCTAATTCATTGTCATTGATGTTTGTGCCACTGTAAATGGCCTTATTGCTTTGTCAATTGTGTTGAAACCCCGAAATGTGGCACTCTTTCCCAACATGCTCTTCCTGGAAAATTGCACCTCATGAACCAAGGAATGTCCAACCCACTTGGGTTTTCATTCTCCCCAAAATGCATCAATTGTCCAA
The DNA here is from genome assembly GCA_009831015.1 of Picea engelmannii. Taxonomy (NCBI): domain Eukaryota; kingdom Viridiplantae; phylum Streptophyta; class Pinopsida; order Pinales; family Pinaceae; genus Picea; species Picea engelmannii. The sequence goes on along the minus strand of ML812111.1, from coordinate 63,624 downwards.
GTTGTCTCATGTAACCTATGTAAGAAGGTCACCTCATGGAAACTCTTATCTCTTTGTCATTTTTGCATCTCTACACTTACCAAAATATTTTTCCATGTTGTTCAACACTTAGGTGCACCTTACTCTGCCTAGTAAGACCACCTCATGCTTGCATCATTTGGCTCTGTCCAATCATCATACACAATCATCATCCCATTAATAACACTACTTGAATGTTACCCAACATATGAACACGTTTTTCTTAGTTGATTTAGAATGAATCTAGTGACACTTCAAATTGCTCTTTCTTGTAAATGCTTGTATAGTGAAACAAAAATAGAGCTCTGTTCCTAACTAATCTGTGTAAAAATGAATGAATTAAGTGAATTCTCGAGACTTGAATGTAATAAAGGTCATTGTCCAAGAAAAACCAGTAATGCATATGTGACACATATCATAGACACCCACAACAATACCAATGGGTTGTCAAGCAACCATTACACATTATACAACAAGCACTTGAAATACAATCAAGGGGCATCCTAACCTACTAACCAAAATTTAGTTTTATGAGCATTGATTATGGCACGCGAGGTAGAGGAAAATATGCCTAGACAAGTAAGGGCACCATCAATAGCAATTTTTTCCAGTTTTATTGAGAGAGGAGATTCATCTACAAAGTGGTTGTTGACCATCTCTAAAAAATTTAGGAGAGGAATACCATGAATTTGAATAGAAATGTGAGCATCATCCAATGAATAATCCATACCATCTCCAGTCAAGATATATAAATAAGGGTCTAAAGGACAACCCTGGTGAATACAAAAATTCAAATAAATCTGAGGGGACAAGGCCCTATTGACTGAAACGAAAGAGGACTCATTCTTGAACAAAGTGTTCACCGTGGAAACACGGGAAGGGCCAAACCCCAAAAAAATCAACACCTCATAAATAAACACTACTAGCCCGGTCATGTGCTTTGTCAAAATCAACTTGCAATATAATGAGTTTGTTGTTCAATGTCCCTTGCCCACTCGATAGACTCCCATGTAGAAATGATAGTGTCAAGAATGCCCTTCATGATCATCCCACCTCCTTTGGTAGCCATCATTATGAACTAGTGGTCCATGAAGGAACATTACATGTGATCCACCTTTATTTCGCCTCCAAAATGAGCCCAGATCTATGTGTATCAGGACTGCTAAGGCACTTTTCTTCTAGATCTGCAGTAGTAACACTATCATATTTAACTTTATCATCTTCATAGTAATGAGGATCTTCATCAAAGGATAGGAAGAAAGGGCCTCTCCTTGAATTGAAAAAGCAGAAATCACTAAGACTACCTACTATGGGTACAAGTTCTCCATCATAATCAGAAATGTGCATTATCTCCAACTTTGGCCTCTTCTCATTGATTTCACCATCTTCAAGCATATGGTCATCCATGCTAAAAACTCCCACATCCTTTTAGTTGTCATGGTGGTGTGCTGGAACAAAAGACGTCTCACATTCAACATGATAGTCATTCAACATGGAGATATTCAAGAAGATATTGTGGAGATAATTATGGAGATGGTTATGCTATATTGGCAATCTTGTTATAAACACCTCAATGCTATATTATGAGGCCTCACCAATGTATTAGTATGAGAGAGATGTACTATTATACATTAATGAAAATGTGATATTTGTGAGTATATTGTTTCTCCTTATGGCTGATTTATGTGTGTTAATGTCTGTTGCATGTTGCTCTTGAAACCAACATTTGGTATCAGAGCATATGGTTGTCATCCATGGTTGTGTTTAGAGAGGAAGAAGAAGTTCAATGTGAGATTTGCATACCAAGCCGAAGCGCAGATAAATTGAGGAGCCCAAATAAAACTTGCTACTCTAGCACAAGATATATAATTCAGAGAGTAGAGTGCACGAGAGTCTGAGATTGCACAAAATATTATGAGTGATCTCCTCGTATGAAGGAGCTTTCAACTCCATAAAATCCCATGACCTGCGCAGTGTTCTGCTCAGGAGATTCGATGATAGTGTAGATGGGAATTGAAACCGAGACGCTGGAAGCCGTCTTTTTTTGCCAAAGGAATAGCTGCTGGAATCCGTGTAATACCCTCACGAAAAAGGCGCTGAGCATGGAAAACAAATATTGTTGCTGAGAACTGGTATGGTTTGTTATCAAAGTCTACTAGTTTTTTGGAGCTTGCTGTGTGACGTGGACTCAAATTGTTAAAAAAAAAATCATGCAAGCTGTAATGCAGCCACATGTTGTGGACAAGCTGAAATATTTGAAGATCATCTCCGTTCCTTCAAAGGGCTATGAGTGAAGGCAACTGGTAACGATTTTACATCTTTGTTTGAAAGATATGGATGGAGAGTATCTCTAGTTAAGCTAAAATTCATTTCCTTAAAAATTAAAGTAAGAGACCTACCAAGAATTGATGCGTAAAGTGTTGAATTAAAAAGTGAAAGCATTAGTGGGCTACAAAACCTAGAGAGGAGTGAAAATAGTTTAGTTTTCTTTTAATATGTGAGAGTGATATTTTAAAAGGTTATTTTTTAAATAAAAAAGGGGTGAAAGTTCATGTTGAGAGTTTTTTACCTTATTTGAAGTCACTTTAAAGATACCAAGCATATAAGAGTGTGTACACTATCTCTATTCAAAGAGATGTCTTTGAGAAATAATTGATATAAAGAGTGTTTTTTGTTAAAGTTAATTCAAATGATTGTATGAGAATTGTTAACTTCAAGAGTTGAAGTATTGCTTATGTTATGAAATCTTGATAAGTTTATGTTGAATGAAGTCAAATATTAGTATTAAGTGCAAGTGTGATTAGAAGAGTTTGGGTGTAATGAGTCAAAAGTTTAAGTGAACTCGAGAGTCTAGAGTCGAAGTAAAGTGAAGGTTGATGTCAAAGTTAAGTGAGTCAAAGTCAACAGAAGTCAAGTTAGTATTTGAGTTGAAGTCTAGAGTTAAAGCAAGTTGAAGGTGAAGTTTGTCAAGTTAGAAGGTCCTCGTCAAAATAAAGTTATTGATATGTAAAAGAGTGCATGATTGGTTGAACCCAACACCTAATTTGTTGTGTTTATTTTTCAGCAAGCGAGCGTGATTACAAACGAGCGTGAATCATTAGCAATTTTGAACATGGGCAAAGGAGGAAAAAGACTTCAAACAACTAATCAAGAAAATGAAATATTGCAACATGGCCTTGATGGTGCTTTGAAAGAAATAGACAAACTACAAAAACAAATTCTATCCATAATTGGCAAAGTTACAAAATGCAGGACACGAAATAATGAACTTCATCATGAATTTGTTTGTTTTGCTACACAACGCATTGACACATTAGAAGCTAAGTTGACATCACTAGATAAATTCATGGATGATATTTTTAAAATTCAAGATCAAAAGGACAAATTAATAGGATCATTGCAAGAAGAATTGTTGGCAAAGGAGAATGTGTTGCTAGAACTCACAAATGAAGTAAAACAATTAGAACAAGAACAAGTGAAGTGTGATGCAACATGTGATACAAGTGACCTGATTGATAGTTTTTGTGATTTGGTTGATAATAATAGTGTTGATGTACATATGTCCCTCTCTTGTTCTGAGACTAAAAATGATGATTCTAATGGTGATAAAATAGGGTGCTTCGAAAAGCACACAAAGGGCATAGGTTCAAAACTTTTGAATAAAATGGGTTATGATGGTAAAGGTTTAGGAAAGGATTGTCAAGGTATTCAGAAACCCATACAAGTATATGTAAGACCAAGAATTGAAGGCTTTAGTTATGAAGGCAACATAAGCGATGGTGACATCAAATTTGTAAAAGCAGAATCATCTACAAGTAGAAGCAAATGCAACGAACCAAGAGCAACATCCTTGACAACAAATCAAGTACATAAGCAGGAACATTGTTGCAGCCAGTGTGGAATAAAAGGACATGCAAAGGAAAAATGTTGGAACATACATCCCTGCAGTATTTGTGGTCTTAAAAATCATGATCAACATAAGTGTTGGAACATAGGTATATCAAAACCTCACATACAAATCAGATGTGGTTGGATAGATGTCCATGAATGGCAAAATGTTGTGTTTATGTTTAAATGATTTTACAGAGTCAAGTCTTTAAATGTACAACAATATCTCCCATACAAAGTTCATGAGTTAGTTGGTCCTCTAAAGGTCAGTTGTCATTAAAGTCAGTTAAACATGTTTAAGAAAGAGTTGTCAGTTTATTGAGTTAAGCATTTTTGTATTGGTTCGTGGTAAACCAAAAACCACTTTGTAATGATAGATGTGGATTTGTGGTCAACCGAAACCACCTAATGTTATGAATGGTTCGAGATAATGCGAAACCAGTTTGAGTTTGTATGGTTAAGGGTGAGTTGAGGAAAACCCTAGGTATGATGTAATGGTTAAATGGTAATCCATAGAAAACCCAAGGGAAGATCAAGGTTAAGCTAAAGAAATCCCCGATGTGAAAATGATGCAGTTCAGATGATTGACTTAGATACAGCTCAGGAAGACAACGACAACTGAAGAAATATATGTAGATGAAGAAGACAAAAGATGGTGCAGATGAAGAAGACTGAAGATGATGAAGACAACTGAAGACATCCAGATTGAATCACAAGTATTCATTAAGGGGGAGTATAAAGGAATAATTCATACTTATGATATGATAAATTATTATTAATGAAAGTAGACTTATTCTAGAAGTCTACGTACGATGAAAGATGATGAAAACGACTGAAATTAGGAATGGAGATATTGTGGAGATAATTATGGAGATGGTTATGCTATATTGGACATCTTGTTGTAAACACCTCAATGCTATGTTACGAGGCCTCACAAATGTATTAGATGGGAGAGATGTATTATTATTGTACATTAATGAAAATGTGATCTTTGTGTGTATATTGTTCTCCTTATGGCTGATTTATGTGTGTTAATGTTTGTTGCATGCTGCTCTTGAAACCAACACTTTAACAACATTTGAGTCTGGCAGTTAAATGGAAGTGAGCCCAAGTTCTTGTTGAGGCGTCCAAGATCCCTTTAACTCAACAACAGGAACCAAACCCACAACAATGTCTTCCAACAATTGTGAAGCTTCATCCATACGAGGGCAAAGGTAAGTGAGGTGCATTTCCTCGCATCGTCGGTAAGGAATCTTGACTTTACCCCTTTTTCCCCCAACATGATGATCATTGGTTGATGGGTTGTCACCAGCATGACTTGTAGAGGTTGGTGACATGGGTTGTTAATGTTAAATTTAGAGTTGCTATTAAGTTATTTTCAATTTACTAGACAATAATAGCATAAGCAGGATCACTGAGAGAAACACAATCAATAAGAGGCCCAATTAGACTCGTAAGTGTTTGATGAGTGGTAATATTCTCTAGATTCGTGATCTGGCTAGAATTATCGATGGGCTTTAATCGCGAGTGACATATATGTCTTTTTTGTTAAGCCTTTCCTCAGGTTATGCAATTCTCTTTTTGGTTCTTTTCTAACGTTTATAACAAAAGAATGATAGAGCTTTAAACTAGATGACAGAGGGAAGTTAACTATGTGTTGGGGGAGGTTGGGTTGCAAGATAACCTTTATACCTTAGCATACAGACGAAGAAGATCTAAACTACTTCAAACTAGCATTAATACCATTTTGATTAGTAGACACTCAACATTGTCTGAGATAACAGTTACAGAAAGAAAATACATACGTGACAGGAAGTTAGCGCAAGAAAAAGTAAGTTTCAATGTTCTATTATCAATCATAGGTTAACATAATCGATTTCTATTCATCAACTAGAAAAAAAGAATTGTTACAACATTATAAGATAACTTTAAATAACAGATACAACAACTCTTACTCAATACAACAACAAATATTGAATCTGAAGACAGAGATAGTCCCCCTCGGTCCAATCACATTCACGCCTTAGATGATAGAAGTGTCTTTGGTTCTAAACAAAACTTCTTAATTAAAATAACTTGCACATAAATAGTTCTCTTACAAAATTTCAGAAAAAAATCTTTCTCTCCAAAACCATCGACCATTTTTCCAAAGTCGATGCCCTTCTTTATAAAAAACAACTAAACTTAAAATAGCTACTAAAGTTGTGTTAAGTTAAGAAAACGCTAGGTGGCGGATTTTTATCTATTTGTTCTCTTTTGCTTCTCTTTTGATCATCTAGTGGATTTAATGAAGTGGGTTGTTCTTCTCGTACTCTGACCACTTAAAGAAGAGATTTATGCATGTATTTGCATATGGGAACCTATGTTGATCCATCGGAGTGGAGAGGACCTCCTTTATCTCTATTACACGTTCATTGTACTTGATTAGCTTGACACTTAAGTGTTGTAATATTGCAAGAGATTTAATTGGGGGTTCCATGAACTTCTTTACTTGACCCGGGATCATACTTGAAATCTGTGAAATCTCTGCTTCCCATGTCAGGTCTTGCTCTTCATGTTGTCTAACTATGTCATGCAAATCGACGAAATCCTCTGGTGGACCAAACTCTGGTAGGTTAGTGTTCCTCATTTCCCAATTTATTTTCTAACTTATCTCACACTCCCCCCATATTTACAGCATTTTCCGTTGAGGTTCCTAGACCATGCTTACCTAGTGTTCAACTACCTTCCTTATTCAAGCGATGTTGTTATCCATCGGCGCTCGGATGCCATGCTCTTATGTATCTTAGCCCTTCTGCACTTCGTTGATGTAGTCTATCCGTTATAAGGCTCGATGTGATTTTTCATACCATCGTTGCATATCTTTACAGGTTGTCATCCCCATGAGGGTATCTTCTTGGAAATCAGCTATGCGAGAGGTGAAGAGATCTCTTTCACTTGTGAATGGTGCATACATTTCCCAAAACTCACACTTCAAGAGTACCATCGCTTGTGTTGAATTTTGATAGTACTCCTCTTGATGTCGCAGATGATCTACTTATTTCTTCATGGAGGCCACCTCCCTTTCATCCCTTTTTTCCCTATCTAAAGTAGCGTCGGTTATGGCCATCCCTGCTCCGATTAGCTCAGTCATCTTAACACTTTCTGTGTCAAATAACATTTCCTTTGTGGTTATGAAAAGTGTGTTATTGAGCGTGAGCTTCATTTTCTTGATTGTTCTTCTCATCATAACTTTCCTTTTCCTGTCATAAGCAATTGCATGTATATCAGCGACTTCATCTATTGGTTCAGGAATTTGTTGATCTCCCTAGGACATAGTACTACCTAGGCTTCCTTCCATATAGAGATGTTCCATGGTCGGTTCTTTTAATTCCTTAGAAGGGGAAGTTTATGTATGCTCTAGTGATTTGGCTTCCTGCTGGTCCTCGTCATTTGATGGAGTCTTGGTCCTAGATGGGGTAGTAGGCGAAGTATCGACATTAGCTGGGAGTTCAGCCATTGAGATGTCGATTTTTGGCTCCCCTATTCCTTCTTCTTGTTCACCTGCATCCAAGTCATTCTTAGTGATGTCACCCTGAGGCTATGTTCCCAGATGATTGGTAAAAATAGTGTTAAGAGTGTTCCTTGCCTCATGGTCACCTTCCTTAGGATTTGGGATCACAACATCAGAAGTTGGAGAAGATGTTTCCCTTGGCTCCTCCTCTTGTGTGATTGGTACCATGGTTATGCGTGAAACTTCTAAACCTTCCTCATCACCACATATGGTGATTAAATCTATGAGGACAGTAGGCATACATGTCCCACTTGATGCTCTTGTTAACCTTCACTAAGTCGTAGTAGTCACCGGTGATCCTGCCTGTGGTGACATAGGGCTAGGGTTTTGTGGATCAGCGCTCTCCTCCTGTGGAATTGCACTTGAATTAGTTGGTTTTGCCTCCTCATTTGCACCTACCGGGATTATTATCAAAGGTCATATCAAAGGTTTGAGTAGGGGCTCTTCCCCTAATCTTGAAATAGTTCTTTTGACTTCTTCTAGTAACAACATCCCCCTTCTTTGTGCCTCGACCACTTCTACTGCTCTGCTTTATTCTCTTACCCTGAGGGATTCTTGAGTTGTTTGCTCTATTGTCTCCACTTGCTCATCCATAGTCATTGCTTTGAACTTGGTCATTATAGGGTTATCCCTTCTATGGAGAACTTCCTCCCAGTCCTCGGCACCCTTAGTAAAGATCTCATCTTCGAAGCTATCATGAGCATATGGCCAACATGAAGACACCTGCGACGCGTGCTAGAGCACTAGGCCTTTTGGATCATGCTTACAAAAATAGCTTGTGGGGAATCGATACTCAAGCTTACTCAATCCCTCTTGTTTTGTCTGTGTAGTGTATTTTACCATGTAAAACCCTATATGAAAACCATAGGGTATGAGATATCTCTTCTTGCCCTTTACCAAAGAGGCATTATAGCCTTGCATAATGGTCTGGTAACAAATTTCTCCAAAAATGAGACGGTCTGGCTCATGAATGGGGAGTAAGTGTGGTGCGCCAGTAGCCCCAAACACTCTGATATAGGTGTTGGTTTCTTCAAAATACAAGTGGCCTACTTTTGAAATCGTCTTTGTGGTTGTCGCTGAAAGCCTTGGGCATTCTTTTCTAAATATGTTGAAGTGCACTCGGGCTATGAACTCATCACATAATAGGGTGTAAAATTTCTTGTACCTATTCTCCCACCAAATGTTGAAATAAACATGGACGGGTAACTCGGCAACATGCTAGCTTAAATTCATACCTGCGAAAATATTTATTGCGCAGATCACGTCCAATAGGTACGATGCCATGTGGAAAGTTGTTGTTTCTCCATCCTTTGGTGTGTGGGCCTATAGGATGTTGGTGATTAATTGTTTGGAAATGATGGCTCCCCAGTTGAAACTACTCCTGGAGATTTCCACGGTGTATGCCAAGGGAATCCATGCTTTTGAAAACTTGGAGTAATCTTTTTCCCCATATAATTGAAAAATTAAAGCCATTAAATAAATATAAGGATCTCTGAGGTTTACCGTGTTGTACCATCCACTGCTCCTGTTTGTGAACTTCTTTTCTTCTTTCCACCATGAGGCCAATAACCTACTAGTGTCATGGAACTCATAAAATTTGACCACAAACTCTGTATTTAGTCTTTCTTCTGGGTCTCTGAGCTTGTAGTATTTTTGGACCTCTACTGGAATAAAAACACCAACACATTCTCCCTCTTCATTATTGACTATGAATTTCATCACGTTTGTGTGGTCAATTATCCATCATAGGGTTTCGATGTAGGGAAAAATTGGGTCCAACAAACCACTATATGTAGGTATGATTGCATGATGTTTGGGAATACCTAATCATCCAACATCCTAACATTCAGGTCATTGTGGGGTATAAAATTCGGGTATTCCTCCTGGTTGATTTTGTTAAACAGCTCTCCCCAGTGTGGGAGCATTACTTTTGATCTGGTGTTCGCCTCTGTGTTGCCGAACGTCGGAGGTTGGGAAAACTACTTTTTGGTAGCAATGCAGATAATTGATTATGTCTTTGAGACAAAATCAAGATCCCTTGCAATGCTTGGTGTAGACCCTTCGCCAACCTCCGCTTCCTTCATTTTGGGCATTCTTGGTGAGCACCTGGTCGTTGGTTTTCTTGGAGGCATTTTCCTGCAAAAAAGAAAAAATTATAGTGAGTTGCCAGCCAACCTTAATAAGTGCTATCGACGCAATCGTGAGTGTATAAATGATAAAGACGATGCTTACCTCTTCCTCGCAACAAAATTAACCTGGTTTTACTAGTAATCAAAGTCAGAGAGTGGGTTGTAACCTCCTCGATGCTTGCTCTCGCTTCTTCGTCTGCATTGGGAGATGAGTGATTTGCGAATAGAATACCCTATTTGGGCATAAACCTTGAAAATTTAAATAGAAAGCATGCTTACCTTGTCGTGTAAAGTTTTTTTTTTAAATTCAGGGTGTAAATGTGGTCTGCATAATCTACCACAGAATCTGCACCATGCTTCGGATTAAATGCAACACCAGCTGGCAGTGCAGGAGCCGATTATTTCACAGTTCATCGGTGAATTCAAATTTCAAAGATTGGTCAGCGCGTAGGATCATGGTGTGGGTTGCGTGAAGATTAAATTTGTTTATAAAAATGCAAAATTTTGTCTCATCTCAACCGAAGGTGTCCCATCGAATTACCAAGCCTTTTTGCATTTACAAGAAACTAGTATAATCACTATCAGGGATATGGCAAGATCGCAGATCAACGAGGGTTATCGACGTCGGAGGGTAAAAGTTTGAACTAAAACAAGGAGTTTAGTGTTCTAGCAATCAACCAATAATTAATGTGTATCAACGTCGACAGATCATCTTTAACGTTGTTTCGTTGGCGCATCCAGCCAAACGTTCTGATGCCGACCCAAAACTGCCCCACGGTGCTAACGTGGAGGTGTTGACGTGGAAATACAGAAATGATACAGGGGACATAAAAAGATGACATGGGTAATACTTGAGAAATACAGACCGCATACGCGGAAAAATACATGGTGGTTTATTTGACCCCTTGAGCGTGAGGAGCATTTATTTTCAGCGTCGACGATTTTCATTTTGACACAGGTTATTGTTCCCTTTCTCCCTCTTCTCCAAATCCGACTGTGTATCGACGATTTTCGTGGTTATGTGTTGACGGTTTAACTTTTGGATTTCGCCGATGCCGACGGTACATCAACTATTTCAGAAACCGTCTTCATAGGCCATAATCAAAGATCGACGCGACCATTTTCCCATTTTTCCGATGTTGATGATACATCGGTGATTAGCAATCGACGATTATCATTTTTATGTGGGAATTTTCCCTCTCAGATTTCACCAATACTGATGATAGGCGTGTGGATCAAATTTTTAGTTGCGTACACTTAGTCTAAATGCCAAGTTTACTTAGAGAAAAGGTCAATTTGTTCAATATTTCCAAACCAAACCGAATGTGATCGATGATAAAACATAACAACACATAAAACCCATTGATCCTTACACAATTGACTAAATTCAGAAAAGACAAAGTGGTACCCAAAAGAAAATTCACAAAAACTTTTAGGGTGTGTTGAGTGCTCAACAAATGGCAATTCTCTGGGCGAAAGCAGAATCTCTACTCCTTCCTTTGTGCTTGGCATGTGCAAATTAGTTGAGAAACCATCTGGCCTTATTTTATTTCTTTTCAAAGGAGCCTTTTTCTATCAATGTGTACACAATCTCTCGGCTCCGCAAAATCCGGATCTGCCTATGGGGTTTAGCTTTTCCACCCTCTTTCCTTTTAACCTCAGTCCATGTCCTTTTTTGACAAGAGTCGGGTAGGGTGTTTATTGGCACGAGGCCATTTAGCTATCATTCCTTCCTTATGGTACTCTAACCACTTGAAGAAGAGATATTTGCATGTATTTGCATATGAGAACCTTTGCTCATCCATTGGAGCAGAGAGGACCTCCTTTATCTCTATTGCCTGTTCCTTGTACTTGATTAGCTTGACACTTAAGCATTGTAAGACTGCAAGAGATTTAATTGGGGGTTCCATTAACTTCTTTACTTGACTCGGGATCATGCTTGAAATCTGTGAAATCTTTGCTTCCCATGCCAACTCTTGCTCTTCATGTTGTTTAACTATGTCATGCAAATCGGCGAAATCCTCTGGTGGACCAAACTCTGGTACATCAGTGTTTTTCATTTCCCAATTGATTTTCTCCCAACTTTTATCCCACTCCCCCCATTGTTCCTGCATTTTTCATTGAGGTTCCTGGACCATTCTTACCCAGTGTTCAATTGCCTTCCTTATTCGGGCAATGTTGCTATCCACCAGCACTCGTATGCCATGCTCTTCTGTATCTCGGCCCTTCTACACTTCATTGATGTAGTTTATCCATTCTAAGGCTTGATGTTCCTTTTCACACCATCGTTGCATGTATTTATAGGTTGCCAGCCCCGTGAGGGTATCTTCTTGGAAATCAACTATGCGAGCGATGAAGAGATCTCTTTCACTTTTGAATTGTGCATACATTTCCCGGAATTCACACTTCAAGAGTACCACCACTTGTGTTGAATTTTGGTAGTACTTCGCTTGATGTCGTAGATGATCTAGTTCTTTATTCATGGCGGCCACCTCTCTTTCATCCCTTTTTTCCATGTCTAAAGTAACATCGGTTATAGCCATCCATATTCCAATTAACTCAATCATCTTAGCACTTTCTATGTCGAACAACGTTTCCTCTGTGGTTATGAAAATTGTGTTATCGAGGGTGATCTTCCTTTTCTTGATTATTCTTCTCTTCACATCTTTCCTTTTCCTATTATAGGAAATTGTCTGTATATCGATGACTTCATCTACTGGTTCAGGAATCTATTTATCTCCCCAAGAAAGAGTATTGCCTAGGCTTCATGCCGTATAGAGATCTTCCATGGTCGGTTCTTTTAATTCCTTAGCAAGGGAATTTTTTGTATGCTTTGGAGATTTGGCCTCCTGTTGTTCCTCGCCGGCTGATGGAGTCTTGATCCTAGATGGGGAAGTAGGCTAAGGCTCGACATTAGCTGGGAATTTGACCGTTGAGATGTCGATTTATGTCTCCCCTATTCCTTCTTCTCGTTCACCTGCATCCAAGTCATTCTTAACATTGTCACCCTAATGTTGTGTTCACGTCTGATTGGGAAAAACAGTGTTAAGAGTGTTCCTTGCCTCATGGTCACCTTCCTTAGGATTTGGGATCAAAACATTGGAAGCTAGAGCAAATGTTTCCCCTGGCTTCTCCTCTTGTGTGATTGGTACTGGGGTTATGCATAAAGCTTCTGAACCTTCCTCATCATCATATATGGTGATTAAATCTATGAGGATAGTAGGCATACCTGTCCCGCTTGATGCTCTCACTGACCTTCATTGAGTCGTAGTATTCATCGACGATCCTGCCTGTGATGACATAGGGTTGGGGTTTTCTTGATCAATGGTCTCCTCTGGTGGAATTACACTTGAATTAGTTGGTTCTGCCTCCTCGCTTGCACCTACTGGGGTTATTCTCAAAGGTCTTATCAAAGGGTTGAGTAGGGGCTCTTCCTCCAATATTTCAATAGCTCTTTCAGGTTTTTCGGGTAGGAACATCCCCCTTCCCTTGACCACTTCTACTACTTTGTTTTCTTCTCTTACCCTGAGGGCTTCTTAAGTTGTTTGCTCTATTGTATCCACTTGTTCATCCATAGTCATTGCTTTGAACTTGGTCATGTTAGGGTTAGACCTTCTATGGAGGACTTCCTCCCAATCCCGGGCGCCCTCGTTAAAGATCTCATCTTCGAAGCTATCATGAGCATGTGCCCAACATGAAGACACCTGCGACGCATGCTGGAGAACCAGGCCTTTTGGATCATTCTTGAAAAAATGGCCTTTGGGGAACTGATACTCAAGCTGAATCAATCCCTCCTTTTTCGCATGTGCAATGTCTTTTACCATGTAAAACCCTATCTAAAAACCATAGGGTATGAAATCTCTCTTATTGTCCTTTACCAAAGAGGCATTGTAGCCTTGCAGAATGGTCTACTAACAAATTTCTCCCAAAATGAGACGGTCTAGGACATGAATTGGGAGTAAGTGTGGTGCGTTGGTAGCCCCGAACACTCTAATATAGGTGTTGGTTTCTTCAAAATACTAGTGGCCTAATTTTGAAATCATCTTTTTGGTTGCCGCTGAAAGCCTTGGGCATTCTTTTCTAAATATGATGAAGTGCACTTGGGCTATGAACTCATCGCATATCAGGGCGTAAAAATTATTGTACCTATTCTCCCACAGAATGTTGAAATAAACATGCACATGTAACTCAACAACATGCCAGCTTAAATTCAAACCTGCGAAAATGTTTCTTGCGCAGATCACGTCCAACATGTACGATGCCATGTGGAAAGCTGGTGTTTCTCCATCCTTTGGTGTCTAAGACTATAGGATGTTGGTGCTTATTTGTTTGGAAATGATGGCTCCCCAATTGAAACTGCTTCTGAAGATTACCACGGTATATGCAAAGGGCATCCATGCTTCTGAAAACTTGGAGCAATCTTTTTCCCCATATAATTAGCATATTAAAGCCATTAAATAAATATAAGACTCTCTGAGGTTTACCATGTTGTACCAATCATTGCTCCTATTTGTGAACTTCTTGTTTTATTTCCACCATGAGTCCAGTAACTTGTTAGTGTCATGGAACTCATAAAATTTTACCACAAACTTTGTATTTAGTCTTTCCTCTAGGTATATGAGCTTGTAGTATTTTTGGACCTCTACTGGAAGAAAAAAACCAACACATTCGCCCTCTTCATTATTGACTATGCATTTCATCGCGTCTGCATGGTCAATAATCCATCCTAGGGTTTCGATGCAAGGAAAAACTAGGATCCGACATGCCACCATATGTAGGTATGATCACATGATGTTTGGGAATACCTGGTCATCCAACATCCTAACGTCTGAGTCGTTGTGGGGTATAAACTATGGGTAATCCTCCTAGTTGATTTTGTTAAACAACTCTCCCCAGTGTGGGAGCATTATATTTGATTTGATGCTAACCTCTGTGTGGCTGAATGTCGGAGGTTGGGAAAACTACTTTTTGGTAGCAGTACGGATAACCGATTATGTCTTTGAGACAAAATAAAGCTCCCTTGCAACGCTTGGTGTAGACCCTTCACCAACATCCGCTTCCTTCATTTTGGGTGCTCTTGGTGAGCGCCTGGTCGTTGGTTTTCTTGGAGGCATTTTCCTACAAAAAAGAAAAAAAAATAGTGAGCTTCCAACCAACCTTAACAAATGTTATCGACGTAATCGTGAGTATATAAATGATAAAGACGATGCTTACCTCTTCCTCGCAAGAGATTAACCTGGTTTTACTAGTAATTAAATTCAGAGAGTCGGTTGTAACCTCTTCGATGCTTCCTCTCGCTTCTTCTTTTGCTTGGGGAGATGAATGATTTGCAAACAGAATACCTTGTTTGGGCATAAACCTTGCAAATTTAAACAAAAAGCGTGCTTACATTGTCGCGTCAAGTTTTTTATAAATTCAGGGGTGTAAATGCAGTCTGCACAATCTACCACAGAATCCGCACCATGCTTCAGATTAGATGCAACGTCGGTTGGCAGCATAGGAGAAAATTATTTCACAGTTCATCGACGAATTCAAATTTCAACGGTTGGTCGACGCGCGTGATCATGGTGTGGGTTGTGTGAAAATTCAATTTGTTTATCAAAACACAAAATTCTGTCTCATCTTATCCGATGGTGTTCCATCGAATTACCAATCCTTTTTTCATTTACAAGAAACTAGTATAACTGGTATCGGGGATATGGTAGGATCGTAGATAAACTAGGGTTGTCAGCATCGGTGGGTAAAATTTTGAACTAAAACGAAGAGTTCAAATGTTCTAGCAATCATTCGATATTTAATGAGCGTATCGGTGTTGGTGCATCGTCTTTGACGTTGTTTCATTGGTGCATCGAAGCAAAAGTTTCAATGCCGACCCAAAACTGCCCCATGGTGCTGATGTGGAAATATAGAAATGACATGGGGGGCATCAAAAGATGACGTCGGTAATACCTGAGCAATATGGACTGCATACACGGAAAAACATGTGGTAGTTGATTTGACCCCTTGAGCATGAGGAGAGTCTCTTTTCGGCGTCAACGATTTTCTTTTTGACATAGGTTATCGTTCCCTTTCTCCCTCTTCATCAAAGTCGATGATGTATCAGCGATCGACAATTGTCATGGTTATGTGTTGATGGTTTAACTTTCAGATTTCATCGATGCCTATGGTACATCGACGATTTTAGAAAACTTCTCTGTAGGCCAAAATGAGAGATCGACACACCCGTTCTCCCATTTTTCCGATGTTGATGATAGATCAGTGATCGACAATCGACGATTATCATTTTTATGTGGGAATTTTGCCTCTCCAATTTCACTGATACCGATGATAGGCACGTGGCTCAAATTTTTAGTTTCGTACACTTAGTCTAAATGCCAAGTTTACTTAAAGAAAAGGTCAATTTGTTCAATAATTCCAAACCAAACTGAATGTGATCGATGATAAAACATAACAACACATAAAACCCATTTATCCTTACACACCTAACTAAATTCAAAAAAGACAAAGTGGTACCCAAAAGAAAATTCACAAAAACGTTTAGGGTGTGTTGAGTTCTCAATAGTTCTTTACAATCAAGAGTAGTAGACATGTCTCCTTCCTGAGCAGGGGTGGTCTTTCCAAATTATGAGCATAGTTTCTCCTCTAGATCAGCTCATTCTTCATCATTTTTGCCACAAGGTTCTTCCTTTGGGAGAGGAGAGACATCACTTTGTGATTCATCTTCAATGATGGCAACATTATTGCCCTTTTATAATTCTTTTGGGATAGTAGAACCGTATCCTTTATGACTCATCATTGTCAGTGTCAAAAAAGCATTTAGGCTTCATATGCATAGTATGTTGGAAACAATCCTCCAAACCGGGCACCCCTAGTGTTGAGAATAGACTGTCATATCAATGATCCTATAGGCCTTTCGTTGGACGTATAGACTAGAGTGGTTTTTCCCTCCTAAGATAAAAACGTCAAACATACAACATTTTCGTCGATAAATTGTCGATCTTGCAATGGACATGTGATGATCTATTGTGGAAGATATGTCGAAGGTTTGTCATTGGTTCATCGCTAGACCGATGTCTTGGAGACGAAGTACCACGAAACATTCATCGCTAATTGGTCTCTCGTATGACGATCAAACATCGATCTTCCGACGTATAAGTGACGACCACATGATGTGATTGTGATGAACTACCAAGGAAAACTCGTCGATATTTGTTCTCTCTTACGATGGAAATTTGTCAATCGTTCGACGACAATGTGGTGAATTTGGGATGAACTGATCTGGGCATGTTAGTCGCTCTTACGACAGATCGGTTCGTCGATATTGCGACACACTTTTGAAAGTCGTAATTGCAATGAAGGTGACATGATAAAAAAAATGGTTGTTTCCTTTGTCATACTTGTGACCTTGTGGTGACGTACATGCATCGGTAAATCGTCGAAAAAATGGCCCAATGTACTAGTGTGGGACATGCAAGTATCTTCGTCAAGGCTATGGACGCTCGCTAACAACGGAGCAAGGCTTGTGACACCGAGGTAACTCTGAGGGGGCTATGGACGCTCGCTAGCAGTAGAGAAACACTGGATAAATGCATAATCACCTTGTATTCTCAGCATTCCTGATGCATCCTTTCCTTGTGGTACTTCTCCTACCTTCCTGAAGCAATCTAGTTCAAAGAGTATACTATGGTAATCAATCTACTTTGGGCACAACCATAACCCATCCCTTGCATCATTCAAATTTGTCTCATCAGATTATGTACTTATGAAAACTATGGGACCTACTCACTCTCTCTTGGGTTATGTCCCATAGGTGTTTCCATTCTCCAAAGTCTCGTGTTTAGATACCATTTTGCATAGATTCATTTCCTTTGCCCAGTGTGTCACCAATTGTTGTGCCAGCCATCAACAACTTCCTTTTTTCATGCATTCTTGTTTTTTAAGTTAGTTTTAACCAAGAAAATAGGACCCCTCCTTTTTTACTTCAGAACCTCTTGACTTACTAAGGAGACTGCTCATCTTCTTGTCCTGCGCTAAAGCCTACTTATGCTCCTCTAAAATTATTTTATATTGCAAGTTTGGTTTGGATTCAGGTATAAAACTTGATTTTTTTTAATGAGTAAGTTTCGGCATATAGAAGGCGTTCTCATGAACTGTTTCGACATTTCAGAGGATTTTGTATGATCGTGGCTAGTATATACCGACAAACTTCTTGCCAATGTCTCCGATACATACCGGAAGATTCCTTCCCAACGCCTATGATACAGAAGTTCTCAACCGATGAACTACTTAGTAAGTTCGTCGACGCACTAAAACAAAAACCAAATAACTTTCCTCTAACTTTGTCGGTATGTATGCGTTTCCATCGGTTGAGTTCCCAACATATCCTCTGGTACAACCAAAGGGGTTCCCATCAACATTATCGGTATGACCGTAATAATTCCCAACTTTGTTGTCAATGAGCCAAACATATCACCGATGCACTTGCTATCAACACCTATGGTATCTTGAACCCGCACTCGGTGAAAGGTTATAAAATGAGGCCCGCAGCCTTTATCTTCCCACCTTGCATTTCAACTCTCTTTGTTGAGAAAAGGAGAGAGGAAGAGTCGAATGTGTGCTAAGAGAAAACTCCAGAGAAGCCTCGCCTCCCCAGACTTTCCTTGCTACCCATGTGTCTTCATTTCCAGGTTAGTTTTTTTCTTTCCTAACTGGTTAAATGGCCTTTTTTACTGTTGGTTTTCAATTCCCATTTTAAATCATAACGGTTCGGACCCAAACCCTTACATTCTCTCGCTCTCCTCATCCAATGATGCCCTAACCTACAAACCCCCTTATTCCCCTACAACCTTGAAACCTACCTATTTGAATCCTAACCCTAGCCTCACCTCGCCTCTCGAAGCTATCCTCGCAATCCTTCTTGTACCTTAGCTTGTGCCTTAAACATTAAATCCTTTGGCGCTCGACAAATGTGGACATGATCTTAATTATTGGTTCTATGCTCCCATGAGGTTACACCTCAAACTTTAAGCAACCTTAAGCTTGAGAGGGATCTCTCACGGCTTTAACTTGGTCCATACCGAAAATCAAAACAATACCTCAAATCCAGAAAGAAATCCCAATGAAGTTTTGATCACCATCTCATCTCTTTCGAAAATACTTAGCCAATTTCAAGTTTTGAAATGCATCAACGAAGTTCGTGACAACCCACTGACTCTTTCCCCTCCATACTGAAAAAGTTAGTACCAACCCCATCGGTTTCTATTGAATCATTTTGGTGATAGTGTTAAGATAGACGTCGACTCTCTCGGCCTAGTTCACAATATCATCGTCGATCATCACGCCTTCTTGTTAGAAAATTTCTCAACAACCTCGTTGGGCACTATATCTCTGTTTTGATGGACTTTGCCACAACCTCACCAGTACCCTTTTCTTTGCAAGGAAGAACTTCTTCGCATTAACACCAATACCCATCTCTTCATTTCGACGAGTTATCAACTTTGTTGTCGATCTTTACTCCTACGTTTTGGCGTAGTTCTTCACAACTTCACTGATTCCCATTCCTAATGTTCTAGAAGATTTTTCCATAGCTCCACTGGTGCCATTTTACAACTTCAGCGTAGTTTCTCATAACTTCACCAATACCGCCTCTAACCATATTGATGTAGTTGTCATCAACTGCACCGACTCTCCTTTCTTTATCGATGCAGTTGTCATTAACTACACCGGTTCACCTAGACTAAGTCATACTTTCCCCAGAACCTCACCATGTCTCCCATTATCCTATCTTCCTCGGATGATGATTTTCCTCCTAATATTGGAACTAGTAGCTCTTCCAACACAGACATAGTTTTGAATGGACGGGTGTATCTTAGAACTCTTGTTGCTACTCAAAATACTTAATACTTTACATGATTATTTGGACTAACGTCTTATATTTACTTTCGTGTCGACTTTAATTGTTGGTTTGATACATTAATGATGATTATGTTTATCGCAGATTCAGACATGTCGCCTCTCAAGAAACCTACACGCAATGCTCCTGCGATAGAGGATTCTGGAAGCGGAAGCCGTCAAGAAGAAGATACTAACACCCCTGAGGATATCTATGATAACACCACAAGACTCTTAAAGAAAGGGGGACTTCACTCAAATGGGGTGAAGTTTTCTAGATGTTCAAGAAGCAGAACTTCCTTATGGAAGCTGAAGATAAGGATGAGCTCAAGGTCTTTAAAAACATTTGGAGATCAGGATTGCATAGGGTGGTAGCTCATGAAACATTTTTCCCTTGTGCGGATGCAATCTCATGGATCCCCAAGCATGTAGACCTCAACAACTGATACATACTCAATGCTGAGGGGAAAACCATATTGTCATTCCAAGCAGCTGACATATCCCATTATTACCATTTGGAAAATGGAAGTGGGTCACTAGATGATGAACTCATCAAGAAGTTCCCACACAAGGTGAAGGATATATTCAAAATATGGTACAAGCTAGATAAAATGTTCAAACTCAAGTCGTCTAGTGAATATTCCACCAATTCTTTAAGAACACCATACAAGTACATTGTGGTGATTCTATGTCGACTATATGGGGAGCAAGATGCATTGAAATTTGCTTTATCGCTAATGCCCATGATATATTATTGTGTTGATGAGGGGTCATCTTTCAATTGGGTTGATCTCTTGTCAGCAGCCCCAACAGAGTCCATCGTAGTCATCAAGGATATCGCTCTCGAAAAATTCCCAAGCTTTCACATGTCTTCTTACCTGTTGGATATGATGTGCATGTGCCATCAATATCCCAAGATGGGTTGGACTTGGAAGCCAACCGACCCCCCTGTACATATCTACTACAAGGTGCTCTGGGAGGACAAATACAAGACTGAGTATCAGATGATCTATGATCACCTTTTGGCATATGTCTATGAGATCATCTTTGGCTCACTTGCTCCATGTATGACCAATAAGGCATTGGCGATAATCTAGAAGATTAGATATTGGTATCTCATGGAGCATGGGACATATATAAGAGTGTACGAAGCTACCAAAGCTCATCATCTACTTCCTAGGTCCATACCCAACAGATTAGTGCTTCAGAAGATTGCCTATCAAACTGTGATCCATGGAGTCAGGGAAGCACTATATTGTGGTAAGAAGGTTATCTATCTCCCGCTACCATTATGGGTCGGGTCATATTCGTTCAGAAGCATTAAACAAGGCCAAGTTGAAGTAGACATGTTGTTTTCATTTCACTTCAGAGAAGAAAGGTTTCAGAGACACGATGCAAAAAAGTTGGTTAAAGATTAATGCAACCAACACAAACACACCGAGGAATATACTTCAGATACCCGGGAGGAAGAAGAGGTTCATTGCAGCACCCGTACATAATATGAAGTTATCGCCAGGAGATGGGGTAGATCTTTGGGCAGGATCTTTGATGAATTAAATGCCCGGGAAGAAGCACAAAAAGAGATGATGAAGAGGCAAGAACGAGAGCACCAACCATCACAATGAAAATTGTGAATTCTCTATCAACATAGGGAGAGGAGGGACAAGAAAAGAAGGAAGAAAGAAAAATTCTAGAAGAAGAAAGAGGGCATTGCTTAGAAGAAAAGAAAAACAAAATAAGCTAAGGCCAAAGCAAAAGTTGATGTAGCAGCAATGAAAGGCGATAACCAAGAAAGTAGTAGTGGCCAAGGTGAAAGCAAGAGCAACATTTGAGAGGGAAGCAACAGAAGAAACAATGACAAAAAAAAAGGCAGCATGTGAAGCTACAACCAAGGTAGCTGAAGAAGAAAAACAAAAAAGGAATGAGGAAGCACTAAATAATGACGCCTCGCCCATGGACACTAACATCCCAAAAACATGAACAAAAATCCCCAGTAATCACCTTCAATTCGGCGCAATGGAGTTGGGGCTTTGCACACCTTACAAACCCAACGAAGTGACGAACTTGAAGAAGTTCAAATTTGACAAAGCCTTTGGAGGAATTGTGCATCAACATATCAAGAAGGTCCCAGTTACCGGGGGCAACCCATTATTAGTCCTCACAGAGACTATGGTAGCAAAAGATATCGGTAAGGACAAGATCTCCATAACATCCACCGGCATTGCCTTCACCACAACAACGGAGCGGAACCTCAAGAAATTGTTCCACCAAAACGAAGAAAATGATTGCCAGGATTAGAGAATTGGAAGAACATCTCATCCATGCAAATAAGGACGAGGGAAGTCTAAGAGAATTCAAAGCATGTGTTAAAAAGGTAAGGACAAAGCTTGAGGAGGATATTAAATAAATGTATGCCCATATTCATGTCTTCCAGCAGTTGGTAGCCGACATAATGGACCAACATAGCCACGTGAAAACTAGGAACGTCCAATTCACTACCATATGAGAAGGCCTAAATGATATGAACAAGTGGATCATCGAAAACCTGGATGCTCCAGCTGAGCTGCCCCATGCCATGGAAGGGGAAAGGAGAATCGACTACACTTCCCTTGATCGAGACCAACAAGTTGGGAAGAGAGCAGAAAAGGAAATGACAAGATCACTTGCAATTTGTGTGCAACTCCACAAAGCTGCACAAGTTTTGACACATAAGGATCGCCTTCCTCCCATGAAGGAGCTCGGGAAAACCATTACAATGGAGCAATTCCTTTAGAAAATCCAACAAAATATAAATCAAATATGGGAGAGGGTTGAAGCAACTACGAAGGTAACAATTGAGTTGAAGGAGGAATACCTCGTCCAACTGGACAAAGTTCAAACTATGATCCAAGAATTCATGGCCACCTTAGTGAGAGACACAAAGACTCTCACCGACAACTCAG
This sequence comes from Picea engelmannii, assembly GCA_009831015.1. NCBI lineage: Eukaryota > Viridiplantae > Streptophyta > Pinopsida > Pinales > Pinaceae > Picea > Picea engelmannii. The sequence goes on along the minus strand of ML812111.1, from coordinate 41,203 downwards.
CCTCCCACGAAGCTGCCCTCGAGGAACTCTTGTATCGCAGAGTCATATCAGTCGAGGGACAGTACCAAGTTTGGGTAGCTTACATTAGGGACAAAGACACATGAATAGGACAAAATAACAAATTCGTATTTCCTCCCAACTATTTTATATTTTGTCTTTTACCAACCGCCCTTAGCTTCATCTCATTCTAACACCTGTCAATACTAATTGAGAAGAGGGAGCTGAAGAGTTTTTTGTAACTGCTTCTTGCAGAATTCAAGGAGACACTTTCAACAGTTTCCTAAAATACTATAAGTAAAGGAAGATGCCCATTTTGTAAGGGCTCTTCAAGCACTGTACATTCACAAACTATTTTGGAGAATTAATATTGAGAAGCCCTCATGGCAAATTTTGTCAAAGATAAGAACTCTTGTAGATGGTTGCTTGTTGTAAACTACTTTCAACAAACCGTGTGTTGTTTACATGTGTTGTAAGAATGTATTTTTGTTTATAGACTGCTCTTATGCAAATTGGAATCGTTATTACAATTTTGCTCATTCTTTCTTATGTTTGTCTTGAGATGACGAGTTTTTTATGTATATAATTTTATGACTCGGACTAATATTGTTATGATATCTACATGCAGGTGTTTTCTAACCTTGTTACTTGTTGAAAAATATTTGGAATAAGTTATTTGTAGGGATTAGTTTCATTTACAACCGCTCACTTGGTTATTGTAGATGCTCCTAGCTATGATAGGGTAGATTAGATTTATTTCTGCATTTAGTTAGGTTGCATTTGCATACCCATTGCATTCAAAAACCATCCAACCACCCCTCAAAACCAGTAATTGTAATCGAGCTAGAATCCATATGGGTCTCCTAAACCAAACAATACATAGTCTATTTGGGACCGTGTATCGGGGAGTACCCCTGACTGTTGAAGGACAATTTCGCCTCATCAACAGTACCTAAGGAAGCACCTTAGGCATGGTATGCTAAAATGGACTCTTATCTTCTCTCTAGAGGTTTTCTTAGATGCAAAACAGATCCTAATGTGTATATGATGAGGAACACATATTCCCTTCTACTAATAGTTCTATATGTAGATGATTTACTCATCATAGGGAGCTCAACCTCCTCCATTGTTGCAATGAAGACCGCTTTGCATGACAGGTTTTCTATGACAGATATAAGACTGTTACATTACTTTCTTGGACTTGAAATCATCTAGAATGATTCAGGAATCAAGATGTCTAAGTCCAAGTATGCCAGAGATCTACTTTACAGGTTTCAAATGACATATTGCAAGCCAACTCTGACACCCTTTCAATTAGCGGTTAGACTAGAGGGTGTCGATGCATCAACTTTGGTTGATTATACTGGATATCGACAATTGGTGGGGATTGTTCTCTACATTACACATTCTTGACCAGAAATCTCTTATGCAGTTGGATCAGTTTCCAGGTACATTTAGGAGCCACATGATATTCAATGGAAGGAAGTAAAGAGAATTCTCATATATGTCAAGGGGACTACCAACTTTAGTATACACTATGCAACAAGATCTTCCCTAAATATTGTTGGTTATACAAACTCGAATTGGGCATACGATAGCACTGATTGCAATTCCACTTCAGGATATGTCCTCTACCTTGGATCAAGACCTATTGGTTGGTCAAGTAATAAGCAATCAACGATTGCTTTATCATCAACAAAGGCATCGTAAAGGGGTGCAATGAATGTCACTACTCAAGATATTTGTTTGCATCACTTTCTTACAAAGTTGGGAGTTCATTTTCATTATCTGACAGTTATTTGGTGTGATAATTAGAGTACTCTCAAGTTGTGTAGAGACTTGATTAAGAGGCAACAAACCAAACACATCGAGGTTCATATGCACTTTATTCAAGGATAGATTCATGACATAGTCGTTGATATGCAGTTATGTCCATCTTCAGAGTAGGTGGCATACATATTCATCGAGCCTTTCACCGAACAAAAGTTTGTCTCATTGAGGAACATTCTAAGAGTGAGGATGTTTTCCCTCCCTACCTCACTTTTATTCAATTGTTATGCATATATACTTGTACATGAGTACCTAATATGGCTTCATATTGCTGGGACTCATCATTGTGCACACCCTAGTTGTGTTTCAAGGGGGGTGTTGGGGTACATGCTCAACTACATACTCAGTGACATATTCATTTTTTCCATTTTCATTTTTCCTACTATTTAGGAGGAATGTTATTTATAACATGTCTATTTATAGTAGGTCTAGTTTTAGTAGGTGGTTGCACATGTAATACCATGGGTTTCCAAAACCATGGGCTCATAAACCACCATTAGGTAAATTCCTATTTTTTAGGAGGAAGAGTGCTTCATTCCTTGATTTTAGGATATAATTCTTATTTCATGGCTAGAGAGCGCAATTGAGTGAGAATATTATTCTCCTATAAAAGTGCACACTTCTCCTTAATTCTTCAGTTCTATTATTAGTCTTGGAGTCTAGTTATACATGCATGAGTTGTATGCATGAGTTCTCACTTGTGCATGGCTAACTCCATTTATGGTTAATTAACTAATACTAAGAGGGAGTTTATTTTTGTTTTTACTTGAGCATGCACATGGAAACCCTAACCTAGTGCACATTACTCCTCTTATGGAGAATTCTATATATTGTATACATGATCAAGGATTAATACAATGTGATTCAATTGGTTTCTTAGTCTCTTATGTGTGAAGATTGATTCTATTTTTCTCTCTCCTGTATTTCTTTAACTAGTGTAGTATTTCCTACTCACAATTATATCTTGGTGTGTGGTTTAATCCTACACTCTCATTCATTCCAGGTGTCTCCAAGGTTCATGAGGTTGACAACAATCTTACAGTCCTAGTGGCCACTCTTTGTACCCTCAAAGAAAATTTGGTCATAGCTTAGAATCACATGAAGCAACAAGCAGATCAGGATCGTTCTGAATGTCAATTCGCTTATGGGACCCAGGTGTTTATGCAGATCAGGGTTGTTTTGAATGTCAATTCATTGAAGGGGCCCATATGTTTCTTCATTTGCGACCTTTTAAGCAAACTTCACTCAAAGTTTAATACTATTAGAAACCTGCCCCAAAATTTTATGGTCCTTGTACAATTCTCAAGAAAGTGGGGCTTGTGGCCTACCAATTAGCTTTGCCCAGTCATTCTAAGCTCCATCATGTTTTTCATGTCTCATGCTTAAAGAAAGTGATTGGAACTAAGTGTCAGACTCAAACAAGTCTCCCTGAGTTGGACGAAGAAGGTAATAAAGCCCAACATTAGTGAATAAGGCATATTTAATAATGTAAACAAGTCTAATGTAAGAAGACTTTATAGAAGCTTCCATTTCTAGAAAGATATTCCTTTAGAATGTTCTTTATAAGATAGAATTAGTATAGATATGAGTAGAAGGCATGAGAAAGTCTTGTCTTGAGAATTATTGTAATAGAGCTCTGCTTTGTTGGAGGTTGCCCCCTCAAAGAGGCAGGTGAACTTGGATTTCTATCAATAAAGGTATCATTTTTTGTGTTATGGTTATCTATATTTTGTTGTTCTACTAGTATTTACTGCAATATTTATGTTTCTTCTTATTATAATACATCTAGTACCTAACAGATTATGATATTGTTGTATGTGATATTTTCTATTGATTAGTGTTGTGATTATTGTTGGTGTTTCAAGTACAAAGCAGCATTATAATAAATACACAAAGCGTTTGAGTTGAATGAAGCACTCATTGTAAATAGTTCATAGATAACCAACAAGCCTCGTTTTCTATATAGGCATATGCATGAGTAGCCAACATAAAGTGTAGAATAGGAGAAGAGTCAACACATTAGTAGCAACATTCAGGCCCACTAAAAAGAAGACTGAGAAATCGTCAGAGCAATCAAATTAAATATTCAATATAACTGCTCTCCTAATTGTGCAATTCAGAGCAACAAAACATTTTAGGGTTTAGGCAAAATAGACATGGTAGTTAGAAGCTTGCCTTGTTATAACTATGCCTAAGGATGAGATTAATATTTCTTAAGATGCATTAAAACAATTGCACAACTATTGAATATTGTCAACTCACCTCATTCACTGTGGTTAACCACTATGCCATTGAAGCTATGGACACAACCAATGAAAGCAAAAGTAAAGTCCGGGGAAAGAAGATAAAATTTTCAATATAGACCTATATGCCTAGGAAAAACATATAGTATACAAATGTAGGGACAATTAGACACTTCTCTTATTAGCACCATGCATAAGCACAACATGTAAGTCTTTTTCTTTGCATAAATACTTATTATTAACCTAGTATTGATGAGCTTAGACTTTTATGTTGTATTTTCAATAGTTATTGTTGTGTTTGCCATAGATGTCGAGTTGCACCAAAAGGTCTCTAATTTAGATTCATAGTTTATTGTGCTTATGTGTTAGTCATCGAAAAGGCTACATGCTCCCAACCTATGTTCTCCAGTGAAGATAGAGAAACTACTAGACTTGTTTTTTCTCGAAGTACATTTAAAAAAAAAAAAAAACTAGGATATTTTGTATTAAAAAACTATAGCGAAGCTATCATTAAGTACACATAAAGAGTTGTTATGGAGTTTTAGACAAAATTTGCAACTCTCACATGCTACATAAGACAATTTGCAGATGTTTATAACTAATACATCCCAACTATTAACACATGTATACTACTTAATAAAAGTTCCCAATATTTGAACAACTTTAAAAAACATATAAACTACTAACGTTTTCAATGTTATCCATTAAGAATTTGAAGGTGCCGCATAATAAATTTGAGAGTCGAAGTTTCGAACCTCAAGCTAGGTTCATCATCAATACTTAGTTTCGTCATGTTGATGAACTTGGATTGAGGTTCGAAATGTTGACTCACAAATTTATTATGCGACACTTCCGAAGTCTTAATGGATAACATATAAACTAATTGAACGTATGTTGGTTGGTGGCTTGCTCCTTACCAACATTGGAGTGAAGGGAGGTTTGTTTGTCGACACATATGGCCTCTTTTGATTGATGCACATATACTCTTCTTTGAAATATTTTTGTGCCGAGTTGATTGATAGACGTTGATTAGAGGAAATGGAGAGAGAGTCCTTGTGCAAATTTAGAACCAAATTTTGCAACATGCTACATTCTACTTCAAGAATTTCCAATTTTTGTTTTTGTTGAACAAGGAGGCTCATAAAATTTGTGTTTTGAGAGATGCAATGTTGTTTATTGTCATACATCTTAGTGGATACCAAGCACAAAGCTATTTTATTACCATGGAGAGACTCTTCATGCTGACGTAGAATCCTTCAAACCTCTTGTAAATCCCTGGAGTCCATGAGATCGCTTGTAGGTGACAGAGTCGAGTGGGGATCAAACTGACTGGAAATAACACCTACACTTGGAATAACTCCTAAATTCTACTTCCTTTCTCTTCTTTCCCAAAAATTCCAAGTGCCTGGACTTTGATGCAAAACCTCTACCTCAGCAGGCTCTGCGTGACCTCCCGGTCTTGGATCGTTCTATTTGTTTGAGCCGGAATGGCTCTTTAGTTCCCACAGGAACCTTCACGCATGTAACCACAGGTCCTTCTAGGGTTTACGCCTGCGCAAACATTCACAAGGCGCGAACCTCCACTCCACATGACCAACTGACGTGACCATGACCTTTACCCGAAAAGGCGTTTGGGTTTTGCGACTTCACGATTTCCGTTATTGAGCTCCTCTGACTCCTTTGACTACAAAAACATGAAAATGGGCTAACAAATTTTTAACTAGCTCCTCTCTTATGCTTCAACCATGTGACCTCAGTCACATCTTGGGGTCCACCTCCGAGCATGTCGGGATTTCACGACTCGTGAGTTCACGATGTGACTCTTTCCCGTTCCCCAAAGTTCGAACTCGCGACTTCTTCTCCTCGGATCGACGACCCTAAGCTTTCCATGATCTGACGATCCAGATTGTGTCGGAATTTCGTGTATTGGGATTTCGCGACTCTTGACTCTAAATCAATGACTTTCTCCACACTCTGACTCCCGAAGTGTCGAAATCTGAAATCTCAAGATCAACGGCTCCCGCTGATCCAGATCTAACGGTGACTATTTCTCCTGAGATTGACTTCTCTGAAGTGACTTCAACCCTCATCTTCCCTTCGAAGTCTTTGAAGTCTCTATCCCTCCTGTACTTGGTTCTTGCTGCAAAATCAAGGATTCCAAGGGATCCTGCCTGCACTCCTTGCGGTTTCACAATAATCTTTGATTATCTGAACTTCTCAGTTCTGCGCACTCCTTGCAACAGTAGCTCTTCAATCACTCCCTGGGTTGGAAAAGTTTAAAACTTCAACTCGCTTGTGCACACCTTTCACGACTATGTGGTATATTCATACTTCTACTAGTATGAGATAAACAATCTCTCCTGAGCTTTTCTGAGGTGAAACTCAAAATCTTGTCAACGCACTCCTTGCGGACCCTTACTGCACTCCTTGCAGGAATTCTTAGGACGAGAAACAATTTAAACTCATACTCTCCTTCTCATAGAATTCATACACTCAACATGAAATCATACATACACACATCATTGAAACAAATGCATAACAAAGCATATAAGCAAATTGTAAAAATACCATTCAATAGATGTAAACATAATTCATAACACCATGAGTTTGGATCAAAGCTTTCTTATATTAATCCAAGTATATATGTACATGGGTTCTATAGTAACAACTATATGCTTATTGTTAAATTTATAGCAGCTGCAAGAGTCATTCTTCTGGAGGATGGCTAAGACCCTAGATGAGATCTAGGGCCCCCAGTGCACTCCTGGAGTACTTGGTCTGGGACCAAGCAGATAAAAGACCCCAGATATATCTAGGGCCCCTGGACAGGGTCCAGGGTACCCATGCCTGGGGCATGGGTTTCTTGGTCTGGGACCAAGCAATTAAAGCCCCTAGATATGTTTAGGGCCCCTGGACAGGGTCCAGGGTACCCATGCCTAGGGCATGGGTTTCTTGGTCTGGGACCAAGCAATTAAAGCCCCTAGATATGTCTAGGGCCCCTGGACAGGGTCCAAGGTACCCATGCCTGCAGCATGGGTTTCTTGGTCTGGGACCAAGCAGATAAAAGACCCTAGATATATCTAGGGCCCCTGGATATGGTCCAGGGTACCCATGCCTGGGGCATGGGTTTCTTGGTCTGGGACCAAGCAGCTAAAGCCCCTAGATATGTCTAGGGCCCCTGGACATGGTCCAGGGTACCCATGCCTAGCACATGGGTTGATCCTTGGTCTCTGACCTTGGTGGATAAGACCCCAGGAAAAGTCCTGGGGCTACTTGATTCTAAATCAAGTACTTGATGGTACATGACCTTCCCTGAAGAAGGACATAACCACAAGAGGGATAAGTCCCATATGCAATGATGATAAAGTAATAGCTTCACCATGTGATATGAAGGAATGAGTAATGCCACCTTGCAACCCCTCCTTTACCCTTGTTTGATTGGTTTGGGGTTTTGTTGTTTTATTAAGGGGTAATGTTTTAAAGTTAAATATTAAATATTAGTGTCACGTGTTGAAATTCCAAATTTAAACATGTGACATTTTAATTAACTTAACTTGCCCTAACCCTAACCTAAACCTATATATTAAACCCTCTCCCCTCTCACACTTCACTCATTCTATTATGCTCTTGTGCTAGCGTTGTGGTCTCTTGTTCTCAGCCTGTGGCCTCTTTGTTTGTGAGGGAGCGGCCATGTTGTCTTGTAGGTGTGAGAGCAGCCTTTTGTCACATGTTGTAGCTGCGGCCTTCTTATAGGTATGAGAGCAGCCTTTTGGTTACCTGTTGTAGCTGCGGCCTCCTTGTAGGTGTGAAGGCAACCACTTATCTACTGTAGTCTGCGGCCTCTATCTATGGAGAACTACCTTATCATTTGTTGTTGATGCCTGAGCTTGCCATGACATCTCTGTTGGGTGTCGCGTCCTCCCTTCTGGCTGCAGTGACTTCTCTCCTGGCTGGCATGACCTCTTTGTTGGCTGTCGTGACCTCTCTGCTGGGTGCTACATCCTTAACCCTGGTTGTCGTGTCCTCTTTGATGTGACTGTTGTTGTTTTCTTCTCTGTCTGGACATGGTTAGGTGCGGCTCTCTTCAGATCTGTTGTGTTCTCGTTGTTTGTGCTTAGGGTAAGTGCATTGGTTGGCTGGTTTTCAGTGTAGGAGTAATGAGTTGGTAACCCTATCCTAAGTCTGTTGTGTAGCCCTCTAACTAGGACAGTGTTGTGGGGTACTGTTTGTTAAAGCTCCTAATCTGCTCCTTTTACATCACTGATTGAGACAAGAGTTTACACAGTCCAATGTTTTTAGATCTTAAGGTTTTCTTGGGCAAGGGTTTTTGTTGTGAGGGTTTTGGGCTTTTTCTTTTGTGGTTTTTATCCCTGTGACCTTTGGGCTTGGTGGCAAGAAAGTTTCCTTCAATCTTTGGCATAGAGATCCTTACTTGATCCTTGAACTGAACCTTTGTCTGAGCATATATACAGAATCTATGCCTATTGTGTTTATGGTATTGTCTTCAGAGGTAGGTTGTTGTACCAGGTATGCTTCCTACTTGTTTCCCTTTGTTTTAGATTTGATCTGATTATAGAATTTGTTAACTCTCAAAAACGCACCAGCATTTTTGAAGGAAATATGCCTAATATTGTAGGGAAATTTTGACTATCTTCCCTAGCTCCAAATCCAAATCTGATTGTACTATTGGAAATCCTACGATCTGTAGATGTCGATCGACTATTGGAATGTGCGAAACGGATATTCCATGACTGAGAAAATTGATTTTTCCCAAAGGCAGTTTTTTCTGAAAATTCTGACTTTCGGTGGTTAAATTACCTAGGAACTGTTCCAGTCAACCACCGAAAGTCTGTTTGTCCAGAATTCGAATAATTTTTTGCACAGGTCAGGGATTTTTGATATGAAAAGGTTTGGGACCTTTTCCAATGCATGTCACATGAATTATCAAGTCCAGCACAACAATTAGTTTTGACAAATGGTGGAGAAAGGAGGTGTTTCAAAGGATATGGACAATTTATGTTGAACAGAAAATCAGGATATTCTGCCACCTCAGCAAATTCGAATTTTGCCTCTTGGAAGAGTCATTAGTCATCCTTGGGAGGATGCGCTTCACTTCACCAACAGTCAACAAGAGAAAGAGATTATGAAATCTGGGATTGACCTCATTCTTGGGGATTATCCCACATATTTGGCAACTGAATTTTGACTTGCTATTTTTAGATGATTTGATCCATGTTTTCAGGATCTGAAAACTGTTTGTAAAGG
>ML812111.1:0-20437 GCA_009831015.1 Picea engelmannii | reverse complement strand
GAATCTTGATTGATTCAGAAACTTCCTAAATTGAAATAAGGAAGGTTGTTGTGACAGAAAAGAATGATGTATGGTCTATAAGAACTCATAATAAAACAGTGGTAATCCCCATCGTCTTATAAAATAAATCCTATATGGAGGATCTACTTGTGACTCATGACCTATGACAAGATCCTTACCTTCATCAGGATCTTTTTGTCATTTTCTTGTTTTGGATACTTCATCTGACAGATGTTAAGTTTGTTTTTAAACAGTGAAGTAAAACAAGAAGCTATCCATGAAAAGAACCTCATGGATTATAACTCTGGGAGCTCGATATGACAAATTTTTGAGATCATCCTTATGTGAAGATTGTTCAAAATCTTCATCTGGATCTTACAGGAAAGAATTTTCTTATAGCTCAGACTAAGAGGGAGCCTTTCTGAAGAAGTTGAAATGAAAGACTTGGATCTTTCACATTACTGAGCTTGTAGTTTTTGGCAGAAATCAGAAGAGATATCTCTCTCACAGGGTAAATATGTAATTGATGTGCTTCGCAGTTTTGGCATGATAAACTGCAAATACATGAGCACACAAATGATCTCTAAAGAATAGACGAGATCAGGTCACAAGTTCAAATCCAAAAGTTCCCACCTTACATCGACAGATCATTGATTTATCTCGTACATACGAGAATAGACATCTGTTATATGGTAAATGTTCTCAGTCAGTTCATATGTGAACCGAAACATTTACATGCAGTTACTGTGAAACACATTCTGAGATACGGTCTCAGATACACCTCAAGTAGAGGTATATGGCTCCATGGTTTCACAAATCCAGATTGGATGGGCAGTACAGTGGATCAGAAAAGTTCTTCAGGTTGTTACTTCAGTTTGGATTCAGCAATGATTTCATGGTCCAGCAGGAAATAGGGCTCCGTAGCCCAAAGCACTGCAGAAGTTGAATACATTACTGCTAGCGCTGCAAGTAGAGAAGCAGTGTGGCTCAGGAAGCCTCTCTCAGACTTGTTCAGTTCAGAGCTTGAACCCACAGTCATTCAATGTGTCAAATCAGAACAATGTTAAGCTCACTGAGAACCCTGTGTTTTCGAAACACATTGTGATGAGATTTTACTATGTCCGATACATAGTTCAGAAGAACATCCTCAGCTTTTAGTGCTTCAAACAGCAGAACAGACAACAGACAATTTTTTTTTCATCAAGCCACTATCAAAGTTTGTATACTTTCGTGACAAGCTTGATATAGCTGAGAATGCCTCTCTTGCTGAGAGGGAGTGTTAAATTTATAGCAGCTGCAAGAGTCATTCTCCTGGAGGATGGCTAAGACCCTAGATGAGATCTAGGGCCCCCAGTGCACTCTTGGGGTACTTGGTCTGGGACCAAGCAGATAAAAGACCCTAGATATATCTAGGTCCCCTGAACAGGGTCCAGGGTACCCATGCCTAGGGCATGGGTTTCTTGGTCTGGGACCAAGCAATTAAATCCCCTAGATATGTCTAGGGCCCCTGGACAGGGTCCAGGGTACCCATGCCTTGGGCATGGGTTTCTTGGTCTGGGACCAAGCAATTAAAGCCCCTAGATATGTCTAGGGCCCTTGGACAGGGTCCAGGGTACCCATGCCTGGGGCATGGGTTTCTTGGTCTGGGACCAAGCAGATAAAAGATCCTAGATATATCTAGGGCCCCTGGACAGGGTCCAGGGTACCCATGCCTGGGGCATGGGTTTCTTGGTCTGGGACCAAGCAGCTAAAGCCCCTAGATATGTCTAGGGCCCCTGGACATGGTCCAAGGTACCCATGCTTGGGGCATGGGTTGATCCTTGGTCTCTGACCTTGGTGGATAAGACCCCAGGAAAAGTCCTGAGGCTACTTGATTCTAAATCCAGTACTTGATGGTACATGACCTTCCCTGAAGAAGGACATAACCACAAGAGGGATAAGTCCCATATGCAGTGATGATAAAGTAATAGGTTCACCATGTGATATGAAGGAATGAGTAATGCCACCTTGCAACCCCTCCTTTACCCTTGTTTGATTGGTTTGGGGTTTTGTTGTTTTATTAAGGGGTAATGTTTTAAAGTTAAATATTAAATATTAGTGTCACATGTTTAAATTCCAAATTTAAACATGTGACCTTTTAATTAACTTAACTTGCCCTAACCCTAACCTAAACCTATATATTAAACCCTCTCCCCTCTCACACTTACTCATTCTATTATGCTCTTGTGCTAGCATTGTGGTCTCTTGTTCTCAGCCTGTGGCCTCTTTGTTTGTGAGGGAGCGGCCCTGTTGTCTTGTAGGTGTGAGAACAGCCTTTTGTCACCTGTTGTAGCTGCGGCCTCCTTGTAGGTATGAGAGCAGCCTTTTGGTTACCTGTTGTAGCTGCGACCTCCTTGTAGGTGTGAGGGCAGCCACTTATCTATTGTAGTCTGCGGCCTCTATCTGTGGAGAACTACCTTATCATTTGTTATTGATGCCTGAGCTTGCCATGACATCTCTGCTGGGTGTCGTGTCCTCCCTTCTGGCTGCAGTGACTTCTCTCCTGGCTGCCATGACCTCTTTGTTGGTTGTCGTGACCTCTCTGTTGGGTGCTACATCCTTAACCCTGGCTGTCGTGTCCTCTTTGATGTGACTGTTGTTGTTTTCTTCTCTGTCTGGACATGGTTAGGTGCGGCTCTCTTCAGATCTGTTGTGTTCTCATTGTTTGTGCTTAGGGTAAGTGCATTGGTTGGCTGGTTTTCAGTGTAGGAGCAGTGACTTGGTAACCCTATCCTAAGTCTGTTGTGCAGCCCTCTAACTAGGGCAGTGTTGTGGGGTATTGTTTGTTAAAGCTCCTAATCTGCTCCTTTTACATCACTGATTGAGACAAGAGTTTACACAGTCCAGTGTTTTCAGATCTGAAGGTTTTCTTGGGCAAGGGTTTTTGCTGTGAGGGTTTTGGGCTTTTTCTTTTGTGGTTTTTATCCCTGTGACCTTTGGGCTTGGTGGCAAGAAAGTTTCCTTCAATCTTTGGCATAGAGATCCTTACTTGATCCTTGAACTGAACCTTTGCCTGAGCATATATACAGGATCTATGCCTATTGTGTTTATGGTATTGTCTTTAGAGGTAGGTTGTTGTACCAGGTATGCTTCCTACTTGTTTCCCTTTGTTTTAGATTTGATCTGATTACAGAATTGATTAATATAGCAAGCAGTATACAGATCTAAAGATATATTGATTGTGAAATGATTTGGCAGAATTCTAGTTCTGATATCTTTGGTTAATCAAGTAGATCTATTGTTGTATTTAGAGTTGTTTCATTACTACCTAGACTTGATTTATATGCATGTGTAATCTGACTTCTTCTCTTAAGTTGTTGTTGTCTACTTTACATGTGGTCTATCTATGATTGAGTTATAGATCTAGTTGCCTTGAGTATTGAATTTTAAAAGAGCTTACTGTTTTTGCAAATTTACCCTAAAACTAACACTTATACAATCTTCTACAATTTTATCTTCTGCTCTGCTCTCCTATTTTTCTTACTTCTACAACTCTTACAATTACAATGAGAATAATCTCACAGTACAATACATATGAGGGAGCTTTCTAGAGTTTTCCCTCCTACAACTCTAGCTATCTAATCTAATTAAAGTCTACATCTACTTTACATTTATTACAATAAATGCCTCCAACAAACAGATGAGAGCAACCCCTCATGATCCGCGCTACAATCTCCAAACCTTAAAAGCAAACATATCTTTTCCAGATATTACATTAATGTTTTATCTTTTCAAATTCAAAACGTTCTCAAAATGTGCGTTGGTGCATATCTAGCTGTCCTTCCGCTTTTGTGCTTGCTTTGCCAGCGATGCTCCTGCATCATACTCCTCTGGCTGAAAAATTCATGGACTCTTGTTCATGAGCTCTTGCACCGTCTGTCCATGTTTCTCGATCTCCACTTTGCTTTCCTAACTGGCATCTTCAATCGAGTGTCCCTTCCACTTTACCAAGTATTCAAAATACGTCCTTCTTTGGGTCTTCTTGCTAATTCTCTGATCAATGATCTTTTCCATCTGCGGCTTTTCAGCGACAGACAGTTGTTTGACCCACCGATCTTCCTTTTGGTTCTCTTTTCCTCTCGCTTCATCTGCTCTGTAAGGATACAAATCTACTACGTTGAATATGGGTGAAATACCCACACCATCTGGCAATTCTATTTCATAAGCATTTGCGTCAAACTTTCTTATGATTTTACATGACCCTATCTTCTTCATATTTAGCTTATTATAAGTTCCCCTTGGGAATCTTTCCTTTATTAGATGCGTTAAGATTAAGTCTCCCACTTTGAACTGAAGCTCTCTTCGGTGTTGATCTGCTCCGCGCTTATATTCCTGGATGGAATACTGCAACCGCTCTTTAATCTTACTGTGGAGTTCTTGCATCTCTGCTGCAAAATCCTCTGCTCCAGCGCTTTTGAACTCATGCTGCTCTAAGTCTCTCAACTCAGATACTCCTCTCAGTTGCATTCCATACACTATATGGAATGGCCTCTATCATGTGCTTCTGTTAGGTGAGTCATTATATGCAAATTCTACTTGCGACAAAATGTGATCGCACTGACTGTGATGTTCATCTACTAAACTCCTCAACAAATCTCCTAAACTTCGATTTACTACCTCAGTTTGTCCATCCGTTTGAGGGTGATATGCTGAGCTAAACGATAATTATGTCGCCAACTTCTCCCATAGTGTCTTTCAGAAATGACCAACAATTTGGTATCTCTGTCTGAAACAATACTCTTGGGTAAACCATGAAGTCGAACAACTTCTTTGAAAAACAGATTTGCAATGTGTGTTGCATCACTAGTTTTCTGACATGGAATAAAATGTGCCATTTTTTAGAATCTGTCGACTATCACAAATATGAAATCACAACCTCTTTGTGTCCTTGGAAATCCTAACACAAAATCCTTGCTTACCACGTCCCACAACCTCTCTCGTACTGGCAATGGTTGATACAACCCTGTATTCTGCCTTTTCCCCTTTGCGTGCTGGAAAATTCTACATTTATTGACAAACTTCTTCACATTCATCCTCATCCCTGGCCAATAATACAAACTGTTCAATTGTGCAAATGTTTTATCATGGTCAAAATGTCCAGCCAATCCTCCGCTATGTTTTTCCTTTAGAAGATTCTCTCTCATAGAACGCTTTGGAATACACAACTGATTTCCTTTAAATAATAATCCATCCTGAATTAAATATTCAATCCATTGGCTCCTATCTCTCAGAACATGATTCTCACATGCCTCATAAGAATCCCTGGAATCTGAATCATCCTTGTACATGTCCTTAAGGCTATCAAAACCTAAGGTCTTCACACAAAACTCCTGCAGAATCAAACATTTCCTACTCAACGCATCAACAACCTTGTTAGCAGTTCCATAAATGTGCTTTATAACAAAAGTAAAGTTTTGCATAAATTCAACCCATTTTGCATGTTTCCAGTTCAATTTTTCCTGTCTAGTTACGAATTGTAAAACATGGTTGTTGCTATACAAAAGGAATTCTTTCGGAACCAAGTAGTGCCTCCATATCTTCAACGCCTATATGATTGCATAAAACTCTTTATCATACGTGGAATATTTCATTTTTGCATCGTTCAACTTCTCACTGAAGTATGCAATTGGTCTATTATCTTGACTTAAGACTGCTCCAATCACAAATCCACTTGCGTCACATCTCACTTGAAATGTTTTACTAAAATCTGGCAAAACCAAAACTAGTTGTCTAGTTATCTTCTCCTTCAACAACTTGAAACTTTTCTCTACTTCCTCTGTCCAATTAAAATATTTATGTCTTTTCTTGACTGTGTCCATCATTGGTGCATAAATTCCACTAAAATTTCTAATGAACTTTTTGTAAAAATTCGCCAATCCATGGAAGCTTCTGACTTCAAAGATATTCTTTGGAGACAACCATTCTTTGATTTCTTTTA
This sequence comes from Picea engelmannii, assembly GCA_009831015.1. Classification (NCBI taxonomy): domain Eukaryota; kingdom Viridiplantae; phylum Streptophyta; class Pinopsida; order Pinales; family Pinaceae; genus Picea; species Picea engelmannii. The sequence goes on along the minus strand of ML812111.1, from coordinate 14,460 downwards.
CCTTCTCGGGATCCATCTTCAACTCATTCGAAGAGATCACGAACCCCAAATAAACAAGCTCTTTCTTTGTGAAAGATGACTTCTTTAGATTTATCAGCAACTTCTCTCGCTGCAACCTCCTGATCACTAGAGTATATCATCAAGATACACAATTACAAATTTTCCAATGAAATCTTTCAAGACTTCGTTCATCAATCTCATAAAAGTACTTGGTGCATTCGTCAAACCAAACAGCATGACAAGCCATTCATACAACCCTTCATTCATATTGAATGTTGCCTTCCATTCATCACCTTCCCTCATTCTAATTTTATGATATCTTCTTTTCAAATCAATTTTTGAAAAAAACTTTGCTCCACTCAAGCAATCCATCAAGTCATCCATCCTCGGTAAAGGAAATCTATACCTAATGGTGATTTTGTTTATATCCCTCGAGTCTATACACATTCTCCATCCACCATCCTTCTTTGGACTTAACATTGTTGGTACAGTGCATGGACTCGAGCTTTCTCCAATCAACCCTCTGTCCATCAAATCTTGGACTTGCTTCTTAACTTCTTCATTCTCCCGCGACGTCAATCTGTACGCTGCTTTGTTTGGTAAAATCGCTCCTGATATAAGGTCAATGCGATGGCTTATACTCCTAATGGGCGTCAATGAACAAGGTAAATCCTCCACTACTATATCAGCAAATTCCTCCAGCATTTCCCGAATTTCCTCCGGTAGATTGTCTATCGAAGTATTGGTCAAAATGACTCTAGTTTTTCTCACCACAACAAACTGCATGTCTTCTTCCTTCCAGACTTCATCCAGAAGTTCCTTCCCACTCATGAGAAGTACATTGTTGCTTGTTTCTTCTTTCACCTTCTTGTCTTCAATTGGCAACAACATATGTGTTCTACCGTTCTTTTCCAAGGTGTATGTGTTCTTTCTCCCATCATGAACAACATTTATGTCATATTGCCACGGTCTCCCCAACAAAAGATGACAAACATCCATGGGAATAACGTCACATAAAATCTCATCTCTATAACGCCCTATATTAAATTCAACGAAACATTGTTTAGTGACTGTTACTTGTTGTCCTTTTTGCAACCACGAGACTTTATATGGGCTTGGATGTTCAACTATCTCCAATTCCAGCTTTTCCACCATTTATGTGGATACTAGATTATCTATACTTCCACTGTCCACTATTACCTTGCATACCCTATCCTTGGTATTGCAAGCAGTTCTGAACAAATTGTTCCTTTGGACTGGATTCTCTACCTCCTTCGTTGGCTTCAAGAGAATTTTCCTCATCATTAAGGATCTCCCGCCTTCTGCATCTTCTACCTCAACATGTCGCCTTTGCGCTTCTGAAATGTGAGCTTCACCTACTGCATCTCTTTTTTCTGTTGGGACCGTCAAAAGATTTGTGTTCGGTCTTTCCACAAACAAAACACTTTATTTCACCACCTCTGCCTCTTCCTCTTCCTCTGGCTCGTGGAAAAGTGTTCCTATCGACATACTGTCCTCCTTGTGAATTTCCTCCCCTTTCTGAGTGGTTATGAGGTTTCTTTTCTTCATCCTTGGGCTTCTGTACTTTGTCCTGGGCAACTGCTTTGCCTCTGCTTGGACTTCTACCTTTGCCCCTTTGACCTTGCTTTCAGGCCAACTTTACTTCTACCTTTGAAGCAATTTGATAAGCATCTTCCACATTTCTGATTGTCACCATGCTCATTTCATCTTGTATTTCATATCTCAATCCATTCATGTATCTGACTTCTTTTTCATCATCACTCTCATGACGACTTGCTCTGATGTTGAATCTGTAAAACTCCTTAGTGTATTCCTTCACTATCATCCCCTTCTGTCTCAAATTCCACATTCTTCGAAACAGATTAATTTGGTAATCTCTGGGTATAAACTTGGCTTTCATTTTTGCGACCATCCTATCCCAGTTTTTTATTCTTTGTTTGCCTTCGCAACACTTGTCAACCTGCAGTTCATCCCACCACAGTGTTGCATGCCCCTTTAATCTAGTGACAATATGTTTAACTTTCTTATCTTCTTCGATATCCTCATAGTCAAAGTATTTATCCAGAGCTCTAAACCAATCTAGCAGCTCCTCAACGTCTAAGTTGCCTTCATACATCAGGATGTCCATTTTTGCTCTGGCCCCTATTCTTGCAACAACTTTGAATAGACGTTCCTCTGCAGCATCTTCAACTGCAACTTCTTCTTCGGTTCCAGCCTCATTTTCTCTTTCGGCCTCACTGACATCTCTAGTATCAGTTGTTCGCCTCTGTGATGTTTCCATAGCATCCAATCAAGCACGAAGTTCTCGTATTTCTCTTTCCACAACTGTATTAGGCATGGGTCTCTCTTGATGTCTTCTTGGCGACATTGTTTAAGTTTGTTCCGTGCATAATTTAAATCACCACTGTCCTCTGTCCCCCTTCACAGAAAACAAAAGTAGTTAGCTATGCTCTAATACCACCTAACGCAACACCCCTACCTCAGCAGGCTCTGCGTGACCTCCCGATCTTGGATCGTTCTATTCCCTTGATCTAGAATGGCTCTTTAGTTCCCAAAGGAACCTTCACGCATGTAACCACAAGTCCTTCTAGGGTTTACGCTTACGCAAATAAGCACAAGGCGCGAACCTCCACTCCACATGACCAACTGATGTGACCACGACCTTTACCCGAAAAGGCGTTTCGGGTTGTGTGATTTTCGTTATTGAGCTCCTCTGACTCCTTTGACTCCCGAAACCCAAAAATGGGCTAACGGATCTTTAACTAGCTCCTCCCTTATGCTTCAACCATGTGACCGCAGTCACATCCCGGGGTCCACCTTCAAGCGCGTCGGGATTTCGCAACTCGTGAGTTCACGATGTGACTCTTTCCCGTTCCCCGAAGTTCGAACTCGCGACTTTTTCTCTTCAGATCGACGACCCTAAGCTTTCCACGATCTAACGGTCTAGATTTTGTCGAAATTTTGTGTATCGAGATTTCGCAACTCTTGACTCCAAGTCAACAACTTTCTCCACACTTCGACTCCCGAAGTGTCGAAATCCAAAATCTTAAGATCAACGGCTCCCACTGATCCATATCTAACGGTGACTATTTCTCCTGAGCTTGACTTCTCCGAGGTGACTTCAACCCTCATCTTCCCTTCGAACTCTTCGAAGTCTCTATCCCTCCTGTACTTGGTTCTTGTTGCAAACTCAAGGATTCCAAGGGATCTTGCCCGCACTCCTTGTGGTTTCACGATAATCTTTGATTATCTGAACTTCTCAGTTCTGCGCACTCCTTGCTACAGTATCTCTTCAATCACTCCCTAGGTTGGAAAAGTTTAAAACTTCAACTCGCTTGCGCACACCTTGCACGGCTCTGTGCTATACTCGTACTTCTACTGGTATGAGAACAACGGTATCTCTCCTGATCTTTTCTGAGGTGGAACTCATAATTTTGTCAACGCACTCCTTACAGACCCTTGTTGCACTCCTTGCAGGAATTCTCAGGACGAGAAACAATTTAAACTCATACTCCCCTTCTCATAGACTTCCTACACTCAACATGAAATTAGACATACACACAACATTGAAACAAATACATAATAGAGCATATAAGAAAACTGTAAACATACCATACAATAGATGTAAACAGAATTCATAACACCATGAGTTTGGATCAAAGATTTCTTATATTAATCCAAGTACATATGTACATGAGTTCTATGGCAACAACTATTTGCTTATACAATCTTCTACAATTTATCTTCTGCTCTACTCTCCTATTCTTCTTGCTTCTACAACTCTTACAATTATAATGAGAATAATCTCACAATATAATACATACGAGGGAGCTTTCTAGATTTTTGCCTCCGACAACTCTAGTTATCTAATTGAATTAAAGTCTACATCTACTTTACATTTATTACAATAAATGCCTCCAACAAACAGATGAGAGCAATCGCTCATGATCTGTGTTACAATCTCCAAACCTTAAAAGCAAACATATCTTTTCCAGATATTACATTAATGTTTTATCTTTTCAAATTCAAAACGTTCTCAAAATGTGCACTGGTGCATATCTAGTTGTCCTTCCGCTTTTGCGCTTGCTTTAATGGCAATGCTTTTGCATCAGACTTGAAGGACCTAACAATTGAGAACCAAGAAACATTTTTTCTCGAACTACATTAGTGAAAGCATTCAATGAAAAATCACCCAACTCTTCATCATTTACAATTTACAATTAATGTTGCAACATGTTAAATAATTACTTTTAGATACAAAACCATTATGCATAATGCACCTTAAAACAAACAATCAATGAACATTTAAATTGTTCCACCATTAATAAATTACAACACTTCATGATGCTAATTTATTACTCCACACAAGCTAAAGTAGGACTCATCAAATTATAGACAAAGAAAGGACATTTATCGTCTTGGAATGACACACCAATAGAAGAGATTCAAAATGATAGCAATAAAACTCCATATAGGTAGATTAGCTAAGGCCAAAATAAGCACACACCATACATTTCAAAACTTTTTTTGAATTTATAGTTGATTCAAGTATAACAGAGAGCTTATTTGCAAAGGAAATAAGGCATCAATGTTTAAATTGAACCACCATCAATCAACTACAACATTTCACGATCCTAATTTATTTATCCATTTGATTTAAACTACAAGTCCTCAAATTATACACAAAACAAGGAGACTCTTCATTTCAGAGAAGAAAGACCAACAAAGGAGAATCAAAACGATAGGAATAAAACTTTATATAAATAAATGAATTGAGGGCAACTTAGAGGTTATGAGTAGGATCATTAACATAACCAACATAAGATTCTTCTTATTGGTAACAAATCAATACCTCCTTATATCTATAACTAAAAAATGAGTGTATGTATTTGCAAAGGGAAAAGCTAGAAAATGTATATACAAACAAACAATAGACCTCTAGATAGCAACAAAATCTATAAGACTTGTTCTTTCATTTGCAAAACATTGACACCATAGATTTCAAACCTTTTTGAATTTGTATTCAAGTATAATTAAGAGTCTATTTATAGAGGTAAGAAGGCGAAGACACATCAATAGTGTACTTGTAACTTAAAGTGTAGTGCCCTCTTTTGCTTTGACTTTATTTGACTGATATGATGTTATTGTTTTAGGGAATTCTATTTACAAGACTAATCGAGTTGGTTGAAAAATACATTTACGTATGATGTGATCTAAACCTTTGGTCTAATTTGATGTGATTATTGTTTAATGTGTACATATATCTTTTATGGTTTATGCTTTGATATTCTTGTGATGCTATGGAATATTGAACATGAACACATGGTTACACGATGAAATTTGTTATGTTATATGATGCTACTGATGGTTTGTCAAGTGTGACAAGAAGAACCACAAGTGCACATGAACTCCAGATTGAGTCAACATATGTGGACCTCGGATGGGGCTAGCTTGTGTATGATTTACATGTATATGACTTTGCTCATTGTTTATTCATGATTATCAAACACAATTGTTTGATTTGTTGTCTCTTGATGTGTGCCAAGACATGGAAACATTTGCCAAATAAGCTTACACATAGGCAAAGGGTTGTATCGTGAGATGTGATATGATGAGTATCACCAAGGAGAGGAGGTATAGGTTACCTATGCATTCCTTCTAGCCTCCCTACCATGTAATAGGTTGAAAAACATATGTTTTATGTTTTTGTTTGGAGGTTACATGTTGTTGGAAGGGTAGGTTGCGGATTTAGTAACTTATGAGGCCTTGCCGAGGGGCACACAATAAGGTGTCAATCCTTATTACTTAGTGACCATTGGTATCTCTACAATGATGAATACGTTGGGTTATTTAAGTCCCAACGATGACACCATTTCCCATCATTGAAAAATGATACTTGAAGGGCATGTGGGAACATGTCACCCTTGGTACAAACCATTAGCTAGTACTTGAAGGGCATGTAGGGGCATGTCACCCTTGGTATCATGTACTTGAATAATTGTATAAGTTATGTCTAGCTCTTGATGCAGGGTATTTGAAGAGCTGTAGAGGTTATGTCTAGTTTTTGGTACCAAATACTTGAAGGCTTCAAGGTAACTAGGTCTCACCCTTGGTATTAACTTTGAATCGGTTTATGTGTAGTTGTATATATGAATAATTGGAGAGAAAAGTATCCTTTTGCATATGCATTTTATTTTAACATAAAAAATTGAATGAATTCCATGAGTGATTTGATTGATCATACAGACTTATGCACATGTTTGGTAAAAAGGGAGATATAGTTTATTTTATAATTGGAAATGGATTTGCATATAGAAAGGGTGAGTTAAATGGAAAGAAAAACAATTTTTTTAAAATAGAATATAGTAATTTCATGTGCACCCATTCAATGAGGAAAAACAAAAGGGATCCAAGGAACATCTAAGAGTAAAAACAAGAGAAGAGGTTGGGATATGATGGATAATCTCTATTTTGAATTTTAAATAAATAATTACTAGTGCATGGAGTGACACATGGGTGGGTGAATACTTGCAATCAATAATTAAATGATCAATATATTGCATGAGACAGACAAATGACACGAGCCTAAAAAATTATATAAGAAAGGAGGATTGGGCTTGAGAGCTCACCTTTTTGCACCTAATGTTAGATGGATGTTGTAATGCTCACATTTTCCCTTGGTAAGCTGGTGTTGAGTTTGGTCTCAAGAATGTGCTAGTACCATAGAGGTGGAGACCTCAATGCTCTATACGATCCACACATTTTGAATGCTAGTTTTTGTACTCTTCTCATACAACCCGTTGCAGCTCACGGGTCCCCGGGGAAGAAGAGTATCCATTTGGGAGTTAGTAGGGTGGTCAATAGGTAAGGAAATGATATTTGGTAGAGGAGAATTGGAGCTAATACTTAGAGAAAGCTTGGAATTAAAGAATAATAAAGGGAGAATCTTCTACAACCATTAGGAAACTGTATGCAATTTTGGAAAATTTATTTATAAACATGCAACTTGTCTCTTGAAATTTGTTTGGGGTTTTGTTTATTTTTAGAGAAATTGTAAATCAAATCTTACATGGGGAAATTATAGCATTGCAATAGAGTTTAAACATAACTTTCCAGTTGTTCTAAAACCTAACCCAAGCCTTCAACCTTAAATAAAGACCCACATAATTGTTTTCAGGCAATTTCACAAAATTGTTCCCATAAAATAGAGGAACACACACTTCTCTTAATGCGTAACAATGTGTAGTGTATACATCAAGGCATATGCTCCTTTCCTTCAACAAAAGTGCATATACATCCTGTAGCATGTTTTCCTAGCTTAAGTTTTTTGAATTTGAGGGTTTTTTTTTTTGGGGGGGGTGTTTATGGGTTTTGTCCCTATAGACAAGGAGGTAATATATGCTTGCTTAGGTTGTATTTTATTCTCTTACCAAATGTATTAAACCCTTTTTTTGATTGACTTGACTTGAAGAAACCTTGTAGTGAACAAACCCTGGGAAATTGTCCTTTTGGGTCTTGAAATTTACCTAATTGAAGAAAGTAATTGATTTCTATAGGTCCAAATAAAGTTTGTATTCATGCTATCATTATGACGTAATTGCTTACCATGTTCTGATGCATGAGAAAGATGTAATTGAGTAAATGCATATTCTTGAATCTCTTTAAAATCTTGTCTCATTATTCCAAACTGATTGGCTTCTAGAAATGGCATAGAATTTTGATTAGGTTTGAAGAAGAAAACTCTTTTTATGCATTCATAATTTCCTTTTGTTCATATGAATTAACCCTACAAGGAGGAATCTTCAATTAAAAGAATATTCACAAGGAAATCATTGGAACAAGTCTCTTTCCAACCATTTTATAGAGAATTGTAATTGAAAATTTACATGCATTTTGTAATTGAATGAAATGATTTGAGTGAACCACTTATGATATTAAGGTTGATTGTATATGGCTATTTGAGAGCATATTTGTTGCATTGCTGTTGTTGAGAACAATTGTGAGCCATTGAACGATTAGTAGATGACTAATCATCATGGACTAAAGATGCCATTTGAGGGTATATTTGTTGTAGTGCTATTATTAAGGATAATTTTGAACCATTGAACAATTAGTAGAGGACTAATCATTGTGGATTAAAGACTTGTCTTGATTAAATTGGTAATTGAGCTAGCTATGCTACTTGTTATTTTTTCCTTAGTGGTAATTGAAATGTTTCAAGTGCTACTATCATGTATTTGAAATTATATAAAGCATACATAACATTTTCACAAAAAGAAGTGATTATTGGGATCCATCTTGTACTTTTGTTATTATTACTAGGGGATTAAATGACCAAGGGGTTAGATTGATATGTCATTACCGAAACTTAGATTATTGTATTAAATAATACATACACATACACATATACATATATGTCAATTGGGTTTATCTCGGGTGGTTGGGAAGAATGATTGTTATCCTACCCACCCGGGTTCAATTCCTGCAAGTGACACGTTGAGCTCTTAACAAGTATATCATTGTATTTAGGCTTCGAGCCTTGTTGTTGACGAACCTTGTGCCTTGAAGAGTCTAGGGTTTACCCTTGGTACCATCCTTGAAATGAGGGGAAGTACTCAGGGGTTTTCCCCGAGCTTTGTAACTTGGAATATATATATATATATATATATATATATATATCTTTTGTAAGCTACATGCTTTGTTTTTGGTTAACATGTGGAGGGACGTTACATAAAGGATCAATTAATTGGAGATTTTAGGTTAAGAAAACTAATGTGTTGATAGGGTTCGAACTGATATAGGTCTTTAGGGATAATCAAGTGCACTAATTAAAAAAATGGTGTTGACTTAAACAATAATTATAATAATAATAATGATATAATTTTAAGGTTACGACCAAGCTAGACACCAAATTGGTGTATGAGACCCCCTTGTTTGTGGGACAAGGGACCCCCTTTGCGTAGCAATTTGATTGCTAAACTCTACGGAGGTATACATACCCTACCCCCCTCTGGATTTGAACTTGTGACCTCTTAGGAGGAAACACATGTTCTTAACCATTATGATGAGATTCATTCGAGGAGCAAGGTGGAACTTGTATCGCTGACAACATAATCAATTCAACCACCTTAAAGTCTTAATAATCCATAATGTCAAATGATTTATAAAACAATAGAGATACTGCTCAACTTCTAGATGATAGACTACATGCAACTCATTTAAGACCACAAGTTTATGGTTAAACAATATCAATATTCAAAGTCAAACTTTGTTGACTATAATCTCTTGAAGTCACTCCGAGTCAAACCTCATCAAAGACTCAAGGGTAAGACAGAGGGCTCAAATATAAGAAATAAAACAAATGATTAAACACTCAGGGGAATAAGTCGTAATGCTAATTGAATGACAAAATTTCAACCATGCTTCAAAACAATCCTTAATTAGCATTAGAGTTTGAATGGTCAGTAGGTTTCAGAGACACAAATAACCAAGGAGCCAAGATTTTTAGTTTGAGGAAAAAACATTACCCATGTGAGTTTTAAAGTAGTTGATGACAAACCCTTCTTGATTTTGAAATTTGTAGGCGATTGAAAGCACAATTCACTAGAAAAGGGACATGCAAGACACAAAATATGCACTCTAGGCAATGTAAAGCAAACAACAACCTCACAATAGACAAACAAAGAGAAACCTAATAACTTTTCACTTGAAATGCATCTTCTTCCAACATTTGATATAAGAATTAATTAAAGAGGCTTACTTGAAAAATGAAAAACCAAAGTTTAGAGCTTAAAATCACATAACCAAGCTCCATAATGCCGACAATGCATCTATGCCTTCTCCACTAATTTTATACACCACAAACAATATCCCAATCGAAATAAGAAGATGTTAATAGCTACATGAAGCAAAACAAACCCTAATCAAAGTAGTGGCTAACTAAGAACAATGAAGAGAGAGGGTTTTCTAGAATCCAAATGAGGTTGATGATAATCGCCCCCCCCCCCACCCCAATCAAATTGTCAAATCATTTAGCCACCTAGTGTTCAAAGAAAGCTTTAGCCACAAATAACAAACTCACCTTTACCTAAGAATTATGAAGGCTTGATCGACCTACCTCACGAATCCTCTACACGATGGAACCACATTCTTATTAGAAATTACCCAAAATAATAATTAAGCACCTCCCAAGAGCATATTTAGTACACCTAAAAGGGATATGTTCGAGATGAGAATACCAGGGACTTTGAGTGTACTGTAAGCTTGTCACCTCAATTAAAACAAAAAAGCTAAGAACCTCAAATTCCCCTTACCAAGTTGCAACTTAAAATCAAAACCATGCCTCCCAATGCCCATGATGCTTCCAGGGCTTCTCATTGAGATTTTAAACCACAAACATGTTCCAAATCAATAGAAGAACATGCTAAAAGTGACAGGAAGCTAAGAGTAGAGAGTTCCCAAACTTGTAAATGAGTTTAATCAACATGAAAGAAGGCCCTTTAGATGTTTAATGCATGAATACAGGGGAGAACAACACCAATCAAGCATAACAAGGCATGCAACACCTCAACTCAAACAAAGAAGCACATGTCTACCCACCTCAAATTCCCCTGCGAAATTGTGGCTTGAGCTCAAAACTAGGGTTCCCAATGGTCACAATTTTTCTAAAGATTCTCCATTGAGCTCTCAAACAAAGAATAGTTTCCTAATCAACAGAGGAACATGCTAATCTTCATAGAGAGCCAAACAAACCCTAAATGAAGCAGTTGCAGACCAAGAACAAGGAAGAGTAGAGACTTATTGGGGTTGCAAATTAGTGGGAGCATGTTCTTTAATGTGTGGAGGTAGGGAAACACAATACAAAACAACTAGAGTAGGCCATGTACATGGCCCTTGAACCCATGCCTATCTCTATCAATGATGAATCCAATAGACCATTAAAGAACCCCCACGTCAATCTGTCGAAACACCCCCTCGTCACATAAGCCTCCATCATTCCATAGTCACAAAACAAACAATTAACATAATAATTAAAATAAATAAAAACCCACCTTAAACTATAATCTAAGTTTCATATACAAAACTTGTACATAACAACTAATGCCATATTAATTACTATAATCCATTGTCAAAGATAAAAAAAAATACTATCATATCAACTTAATAACTTACATATTATAAAATTTAAAAATATAAATTTCACAGTGTAAAATAAACGTATAAAATAATCATAATCAATTAAATAAATTAATATAAGATCACATCAATTAGTTGGTGTCCTTATTGACAAGACAATAAGGAATACCATATAAAAGAATACAAAATTCTCATTAAACCTTAAACATTAATATCCATTAAATTATAATTCTATTATCATTGAGTATCAATTAACCCATTCACAAAATTCAATTTTAATGTTCATTCATCCTCTTGGAAATCCAAGCACAACATGTTCTTCGGAGTCCCCTTTTAACCTGGGAAAAAACCAAGCATATGCAGTACTAGCGAAAACGAAACAAAATATTACATGGGCCTAGTTTTATATGAATTCCAATTGAAATGCATACTCATTGCAGCGCGGGAGGTTACAAGGAGGAGAGGATGACCTCCATTGCCCCCGGCACCTTCTACACCTGCAACAATCACCAGGTGAGCGACCTCAACCGAATGAATGCATTTAGCTTTCGACTGATGTGGTTAAGGGCATTTAACTTTCGACTGATGTGTACTACTGTGCTTGTATTTGTGTTCATACCAGTAATTAGAAGTTCATTGTCATAAAATCTATTTTAGTCTTGGCTTATGACTGTTAGTAAACAACAAAATTTAATGAGCGAACCAAGTGAACGACTTGACATTTGCTAGTTTGTTAGGTAGAACGTTCCTGAGCAGCTCTCGTTTAATTTCAAGGCAGGTTAAACTGTTCCAGATCAGATGGGTTATGATTTGGAAACCTGTTGAGATTAATATTACCCTTACTTGTAGCTTATCAATGGGCAGGCTGAGAATAATTCTGTAGTTATGAATTTCTGAGTTCCGTTTACATTGTGGGCAGTCTAAATTAATTTGTGTACGATACCCAAATCAAAAGTTTTGCCCAATAGATTAGCCCGGCCGGTATGCTATTCAGTATTTGATTCACACAGACAAATCAATATTAACGGGGATTGCCTTTTTTTCGTAAAAGTGGTATCTTGAGCAAAGGGCTTCTTGCCCAAAGACAATGGCCTAAAACTTTGTTAAAAGAATGCTAGTCATGCCAATTGAGTATTGAGTTCTTCAAATCATGAATGGACAAAAACACACGTCAGAGAGGAAGTAGTAGCACTGGCACTAGAACTTGACACAATACAAATAGTCGTCAGCTTTCAATAAAAGTGGAAGGCTCAAAATAATTAAACACCAATCATTCGATAAAGAGAAAAGTCCCTAAAATGGAAACGATACCTTCAGTACAAACCCACCATTTACAAAGAACTCTCCTTTCTAATGAAAAGAGCGATAAAATATGTAGAATGCAGAATATGCAAGGCCCTTCGTTGTGCAAATCAATACCTAATAAACACTAAAATTATAACTAATAAACTTGAGGACAACAAAGAAACTGGTAATAGAATCTGGCCACATTGGGGACATTGAGTTTGTAACAAGTGGGGAGAGATGTTATGACCTGTTAATTTTCTCTAAAGCCCAGATCAGATTTCTACTTCCAATAAAATTTACTTTCAGATGCATGCATGCATGGAAATCAATGCATGCACAATAAAATTTCAGATCTGATATTTATGAACAGAAATACACTGAGCTTAATAACATGCATGCACAGCGGAAACTTAAGCAAACCAATCACACATTTTTGACACAGTAATTTTTGGGTAAACTACCCCTGCAAAAACTCCGAAGGGAAAACCAGCAAATGAGAGATATTTATTGAGATGGCTCGCAGAGAAGAATTCATAAATTATTACAGCAGTAAATGAGCTTGTACTTAGCTCAGATATAGAGAATCATGCCACAGCAAACTGCCTAGAAAACCATGCACGAACAGACCAGAAATCTGCCTAGATATCCGTGCATCCAGCCTTGGGAAATGCACCCAACGTGCACACTGTTCTGCTGTACGGATCCCTGCTGTATGTATCTGCCTTGAAATCCGTGCCCAAGCTGTATGCTGTTATGCTGTACGGATCTGTCTTGGAAATCGTGCAGCCTAGCCACATGTGTGCGCTTGGGAAACATGCCAATGCTGCCTGCTGTATGGATGGGCTGCCCAGGGAAGTGCACCCAAGCTGCTACATGCAAGTTTTCCTCTTCCTCTTCTCCTTAGCTCTCTCTCACCTGTCGCAATAATGAGTTGATTTCACTTTTTCCGGCTTCTGTATTCTCCATATCTCCAATCTCGTAATCATCACCTCGATCTACGGTCACGATATAATCTGAAGTTCACTTAAATTTTTCTTTAAGAACTTTAGAAAAGTCAACATTAATTAATAATTAATTAATGTACTTTAGAGAAAAAGTCACTTTATACAAATAAAGTAGGCCTGAGAAGGTTTCTGGACGACTTTTGCATGTTTCGACTCTGAGCCAATGCAGAAGCACCTATCTGAGCTACCATAATTTAACACTCCCTCTTAGCGAGGAAGGTGTTCTGCACGACCCCCAACTTATCTCTGAAGAACACAAACTTCACTTTGATGAAAGCTTTGGTGAGAATGTTTGTAACCTGCTCATCTGTAGGAATGTACTGGAGCTTCACAACTCCTCTCTGAACATAGTCCCACATGAAGTGATACCTGATCTCTATATGCTTAGACTTGTCATGGAACACTGGATTCTCTGAGAGTTTGATGCAATTCTGATTATCACAGTGAATGACGGTTGACTGCATATGGCCAAATTATCTAATAAGTAACTTGCGAAGCCATATGGCCTCACAACTTGTTTGACTGGCTACCATATACTCTGCCTCTGCAGAGTTCAATGCCACTGACTTCCGCTTCCTGCTGAACCAGGACACAACTACCGATCCCAAGCTGAAGCAACACCTTGAGGTGCTTTTCTTGTCAACTGCACTGCCTGCCCAATTAAACTCTGTGTAACCCATCAATTTGACTCCATCCCCCTGAACATAGTTCAACCCATAATCTACTGTACCTCGTAGGTACCTGAGCACATGCTTTACTGTCACCCAATGCACCCTCCTCAGCTCAACCATGAACTGACTAAGGGTGTTGACAGCAAAACAAATATCTGGTCTCGTGTTGACCAGATACATCAAAGAACCAATCAATTGTCGATACAAGGTGGGATCAACCAACTCAGAGTCAGAAGCATCCAACTTCTTCAAGTTGGTTGTCATAGACGTATGTTAATGTTTATGCCATTATTATAGTTCTTTTGATTTCAATAGATAACAACAACATAAGAACAAGATCA
>ML812110.1:144010-154210 GCA_009831015.1 Picea engelmannii | reverse complement strand
GAGAAGTTGTTGATTAACATGAGGAAATCTTCATTTATGAAGACAAAACTCATTTACTTGGGGTTTGTCATATCGGCGAACGAATTGAAGATGGATCCGGATAAGGTGGAAGTGATCAAGAATTGGCCATCACCAAGGAATGTTTTTGAGGTGAGAATTTTTCACGGTTTGGCTAGTTTCTACCGGAAGTTCATCAGGAATTTCAGTGGAATTAGTGTAGAAATGATGGATACAGTGAAGAAGTGGCATAAGTATTTTCACTGGACAGCAGAGGTTGAAAGGAGCTTCAATCTGTTGAAGCGGAAGATCACGGAACAACCAGTTTTGGTGTTGTCGGATTTCCAGAAGACGTTTCAAGTGAAATGTGACGCAAGTGGGTTTTCCATAGGAGTGGTCTTGAGTCAGGAGGACAGACCGATTGCATATTTCAGTGAGAATATGAATGAGGAAAAGGTGAAATACTCCACATACGACAAAGAATTATATGCTATCATACAGGCGCTGAAGAAGTGGAGGCATTACTTGATCCCAAAGGAATTTGTTTTGTATAGTGATAACCACACATTACAGTTTGTGACTCAATAGGAGAAGTTGAATCAGAAACATGTAAAATGGGTAGAGTATATGCAGAATTTCACATTTGTAATTAAACACATTTCGGGTACTGCTAACAAAGCGGTTGATGCTTTGAGAAGGAAGTGTTTGTTGTTGCAGGAGTTCCGAGTCAAGACCTTAGGTTTTGATGATCTCAGGGACATGTACGCATGTGATGCAGATTTTGCAGAAGCATATGAAGCAGCTGAGAACCCAGTTCTCCGAGACAGAAGCTCGTGGATGGACTACATGATCCAGGAAGGATTGTTGTTCAGAAGCAATCAGCTGTGTATTCTGAATTGCTCCATGAGGGAGAACTTGTTAAAGGAGAAACACAGCGGAGGATTGGTCGGACATTTTGGTCATGACAAGACATTTGTGAAGCTGAGCGAGTCATACTTTTGGCCATGGATGCGGTTAGATGTCAATATATTTATAGACAGATGTAGGATTTTCTAGCATTCAAAGGGAAGGAAGCAGAATGCGGGTTTCTATCAGCCATTACCCATACCAGAGAGGCCATGGGAGGCGATAAGCATGGATTTTGTATTGGGATTGCCAAGGACGTGGAGAGGATTTGATTCAGTCTTTGTGGTAGTGGATAGGTTTTCCAATATGGCACACTTTATCCCATGCCAGAAAACCAGTGATGCAACTCACATCGCAAATCTATTCTTCAAAGAGGTCGTTCGACTTCATGGGTTGTCGAAAAGCATTGTTTCGGACAGAGACACGAAATTCATAGGGCATTTTTGGAGGACCTTATGGAAGAAGCTGAGAACTAACTTGATGTTTAGTTCTACCTATCATCCTCAGACGGATGGGCAAACAGAAGTCTGGGAGACTTGCTGTGAAGCTTGGTGACAGAGCACCATAGCCAATGGGACAATATATTTCCACAGGCAGAGTTCACATATGATGACTCAGTAAATCAGAGTACAGGAAAAATTCCATTTCAAATTGTCTATGGGATGCAGCCGAGAGGATTTTCTGAACTGAGGGATTCAGAACAGACTGCGACTAGCAGTGCTAGTGCCGAAGAATTCGCTGAGGCGATGAAGTAACTTCATAGCAGGGTGAAGGAGCGGTTGTTGAAATCAAGCCAGGAATATAAGCGCAGAGCCGATTAGCATCGGAGAAAACTTCAGTTTGAGGTTGGTGAATTAGTTCTGGCACATTTAAGGAGGGAAAGGTTCCCAAGGGGAACATACAATGAATTAAAAATGAAGAAAATCGGGCCATGTAAGATCTTGAAGAAATTGGGGGAAAATTATTATGAGATCGAGTTACCGGATGGGATCTGAATATCTCTGATATTCAATATCGTAGATTTATACCCATATAGGACTGGAGAAGCAGAGACTGGAACTGAGAAGCTAGTGATCCAGTGGATGAAACAGATGCCTGTTACAGAGAAGCCTCAGATGGAATGCATACTGGACAAGAGAGTGGGTAAGAAGACCAGGAGGAAAGAATACTATGAGTATATGGTCAAATGGAAGGGCCATCCAGTTGAATATGTCAGCTGGGAAACTGAAGCAGAAACACAGAAGCATGGATGGACCATGCAGGAGCTCATGGAAAGGAGCCCATGAAATTTTTCAAGCGAGGGAATATGATGCAGGAGCATCGCCATCACATCAAGTGAGCCAACGCAAAAGCAGAAGACAGCTGGAAGGCATCCAGCACAAATTTTGAAAACACTTTGAAAGTTGTTGCGCAGATCTTAAATGAGTCATTTAAGAGAAGGCGCACTTGTATGTTGTAATGGACCTTGAGCGGATAGCTCTCGTCCTTAAGTAGATAGACGGCATTTAATATAGTTAATGCAGGTAGATAGGATTTTAATTCTAGATTAGACAGTTTAGGAGCTGGAGGGAGAACGGATATAGACACCCTCATTGTATCATTGTAACATTAAGCCTGAGCATAGAAGAGAATACAGGAAGAGAAAGAGCAAGCAGAGAGAGTTGTGTAAGACACCCATGTACAGACATTTGAATTAATAGAAGAGTTCTGATTCAAATCCATGGTTTGTGTTGTTCTCTGTGTACTTGATATTGATATGCTCATTAATGTTTGCTCCCTGTCATACATTTGTTTTTATATGCTGTGTATGTGATTTCATGTATGAATTGAAGTCTAAGAGGGAGATAGAATGAGTTTCAATTGTTTCTATATTTGAGCCAGAGATTCCTGCAAGGAGTGCAGTCGAGTTGTCCGCAAGGAGTGCATTGACAGAGGGTTCAGATAGAGATAACTTTCGTCTCATTCGTCCCAAAGGGGCAGTTGGTTACAAGAGCCGTGTAAGGAGTGCGCAGGCTAGGTGAAAGTCTCAGGTTTGCGAACCTGAGTGAGTCTTTGAAGGATTTCTGCTGCAAGTGTGCACAGAGTCGAAGATTTTCAACACTTATATGGAGTTGAAGGGTTGTCGCAAGGAGTGCGCACAAGGGAGTTTCCTAAAGGACTCACAAGGGAGTTTCCTGAAGGACTCGAAAGTCGTGGGAAAACTCAGGAAGGATAGGTCCTTGAACTCGTCGAAGGATTGCATAGAGAAGCTGAGGCTAAAGTATTCAAGAAGGTGTTGAAGGGTTGCGCGGAGGTGAACAAGTCTTCGTGGAGGAAGTACTTGATTCATTTCGCAGAATTCATCAGGAACGAACGGACGATCGGAATTCCCCGAGGAGAATTCGTGAATCACCGTAAGCCGTTAGATCTTGGAAAAGGTGCAGGGAAGATACGGTGACATATTTCCAAAAGGTTCCAAGCTTAGGAGAGGCGGAGCCGTTGATTAGGACAACGAGGGTCGTTGGATTCACACGCATATCATGGATCGGGGTTTCGTGAGTCGAAGCTCCAAATTATTGCAACAGAAACAACGATATCGTGATACGTGATATCCCGACAGTCGAATGACAGTGAGTGCGACCACAGGAAGTTAGTGGAGGATAGGTGGTGCACCAAATCGGAGTTCGGTAAAATTAAAGTCCTGAAACCATTGACATCAGGATTCGCGATCCCGTGAACCCCAAAATCTCGATGGGAGTGATGGGGAGTGGAAAAGTCAACTCGCACGTGAGCGTCGGAGTTTCTGCATATCGGGTATCGGGAGTCGGTAAGACAAGTTTCTTGGTATCACGAGTACTGAAATAGCGATAGGGAAACTTCCGACAGAGGAAAGAGAAAAGTCAGCGTTGACTGGCCATTGGGTCTCGGGGATTCGAGAGTGAAGTGCTCGACCATTGGACTTGCGAAATCGCGAGTTTCGATTCCCCGATAAATAAGAAAAGGGGATCAAGTGAAGAGATATGTGGGTGTATATTTCCCGACAGGGGAATAGAGGAGCTATTCAAGAGTTCTTCGGGCCGAGAAGAAGAAGATCCTGTGTGAGCAGGCGTGCCTGCGGGTGAGGCTGCGTCATAGTGAAACGATTATGAAAAACAAGGAACAGATACTTCAGGGTCTGAATATGTTGCAGATACAATTCATTACATACTATGACATAAAACAAGGATCCAATGCTAGACAAGTGGCAACATCCAGATCCCATAGCTAAAGGGATGAACATGGGAATGATAGGTAGTCAAGAAGTTTGAGAAGGCACCATCATTCCCTAGAGAAACCAAGAGATCTCATGCAATTTCAGGTCCAAGGAGTATCCCAAGTGTGTCTCATATTAAAATATAGAGAAGAATACTTGAATCATACATTTTACAAGGTGAACTCAGGAAAATCAAGCCACCAAATTTTAATGGTGAGCATAGAAAAGGAGAAGAGGTTGAATCATGATTGTTGGAAATGAAGAAATATTTTCAACTGCATGATTACCCCTCAAGGGTAGAAACTAGAATTGCAACCTACCACTTGCAAGGAAATGTAGACATGTGGTGGGATCAACTTGTTAGGATATTTAGACACTTAGGAGTCATTTAAGATCAACTTGGTCTAATGTTTCATTAGGTTAAAGTGTGTTTATTTAGTATGCATTTGTAACCCAACGGTCACGATATGTTCTCGACATAGAGTGATCTGACGGCTCATATTCTCCTCGATATTAACAACTATATTGATCTATGGCTTGGAACCTGATTGATCCATGATCTCTATTTAAAGAGAATGGAGGGTCATTTTTCGATGATTGATTGTCAGAAACTCTATGTAACATATTTTCGCTTCCAATAATAAATTGCTCCAAGTGGTCATGTTTTCTAGGGTTGTGGATGGTTCCCCACAGGTATTTTATCACGTAAACAATTGGTGTGTTGATCTTTGATATGGTTGTGTGAGTGGTTATTGAAGGTGTTCATCCTCTGTTGGAATACATGTGTTGTCTAAAATGGTATCACAGTGTGTTTGAAGACCCACTCTCGTTGTAGAACGAGATATTGAAGCAGCGTTGTCACATCTCTAGTTGTTGTCATTTCCATACATATATGTGTAAAGATTACTATTACATTGTGTCGGGAGCACTTATTTCAGGTAGAAAAAAAAAATTCACTCAAAAATTATTTTTTTTCCGAAGATACAGTAATTTCAATTAGCTCTATAGGTATAAAGCATGAATACTCCCTTTTAAATTTTTATAGAGATAATAGTTTGGTTTTATTTATGTTTTCTTCTTTTTCATTTTTGGGTTGCTACTCTTTTTTGTCTACATATTCTCTTTTCCCTATGCTCTATGTGATCTCGGAAAATCAAAAATAGAGCAGGAAGGATTTTCTTGTCTATGTATGTTCTTTTTCATGCGCTCTATTTGATTTTGGTAAATCAAAAACAGAGGGAAAATTTGCATTTTTTGGGTAAGTTAATCGAGATCTAACCCTTCTTGTCAAGAAGAAAAAAAAAATGTGTGTGTGTGTGTGTGAATGCATGAAAAAAGTATTTTATTGAGCATGCACTCCAAGGTCTTCTTCCACAACAACAACACCCACAATCCTCCTTCTTAAGACTATAATGTGTTTTGCACTAACGCACTTGGTTCAAAGTTACTTTACTTAGTAAGAGGTCTTGAGTTTAAGTCTCTTTTTTGTTACATTTTTTTGAAAATTTTCATGCATTCATTGTAAAGTGCATTTCACTTAATTATAAAAGGGAATCGCTATTAAATAACTTTAATATTTTATTAAGTTCTTTTTTGCGTGCAACTTTCTTTTACAAAGTAGTTTCATTGTAAAAGGGATTCCCACTTATTCTATAAAACTGGGTCACTTCATAAGTAACTTATTTAAAAGTGATCTTATAGGCACATTTAGGAGGAGAATCACTACATGGACCAACCTATACTTGTCACGTGTCTCTTTGGTTACCATTTATGTATTTTTTCAAAAGGGCATAACTTTCACATCCAAAGTCTAGTTTTAGTGCCATTTTTTTTAAACCACCTATTTTTTTTAGATATTTCCATCTAGACCATTAGTTTCATCTTGTAAATCCATTTTCTCTGAATGTTTTAACATGGATTATACCAATGATCTTTTTCTTACCAATACCAACTACTTGTCATGGAAATCTCATATGGAGGATGTACTAAGAAGTAAAGAATTGTACCAGATTACCTTGGGAAAATAACAAGAACTCATTGAAGATGAAAAGTGTGTGAAATGGGCTAATAGGATTGATGAAGCATGCAGACTAATCGAAATTTCCATCTCTCGTAATTCAAGGTTTCACCTTCATGGAATCGAGGGCCTGGATAAAGCTTGGGTAAAGCTTGAAGTTGTATTTGGTAAACACAATATTATTCGATCCCACTAGTTAGAAAATCAATTAATGACTTTGTAGTATACCTAGAGAGGTAATATGGGGTACCTAGGGAGGTACCCAATGGGAATGTGGTTATGTATTATTAGTGGAATTCATTTAATATATGAGAATGTGGTCATTCGATGTAAGGTGGACTAGGTCCACTATTATATTAATAAAGGCCCACTATGGTAGTTAGATGTAATAAATGTGAGAAGGCTCTCTAGAAGGTTCCTAGGAGATAAATAGATCTATATAAATAAGTGTAAGCAATGTAATGAAACAGAGTGTAGAATACTGTGAATTTATCAAGCATTGCTTGAGGAGTGTTATCCTTCCTTAAGGATTAATATATGGTGTTACTCTACCTCAAGGGTTTTGGTTATTTCTTGTGTTCATTATTTGGTGAATGGTTTAGTTTATTCATGGTTATTTCTGAAGTATATTTACAGATCTATTCAGGTACTTAACAATTAGTATCAGATCACTTTCCTTGGCTAAAGAAGGAGAAAATGTTTTGGCTCTTTTTGCATATTTTTTCTAGGGAAAAAAGAGGGTGGCACACTTCAGGTTCATATGTGAACCTTTCTAAGTAGCATTTGGCCAAATAAATTGAATATTTGAATTCCTCTCGGAAAAATACCCAATTTTTAAAAACAAATCAGTTGAAACAGAGTCCGGGAAGTAAATTTATGAGCATTTAAAATTCAGGAGTTTTTCAGGGTTTTTCCATAAAAAGCTACGTTTTCTGCAGTAATTTATTTTAAAACCCTAGTTTTTGTTGCAAATTTATTTCAAGCGTGATGCAATTTAATGGAAGAGATGAAAAACACATTTAATAAATGGCGACATGGGATATGGAAAAATTTAACGCATGATGTTATTAAATGGTGGTTTGAAGTTACACCTGAAGATATTTTTGCACTTTCAAATAAAGAATATGAAAAATTATTTTTAGACAAGTGGTCTCATTCCAAGAGTAAGGATAAATAATGCACCAAGGGTTTATTTTCAGGTAGCAAATCTATATTGCAGGTTCATGGTTGAATTCATAAAGAAAATTTCATTGTTTCTATTAACCCTCGTTGCCAACATAATTTTATCAATGTTCAGTTGGTTAATAGATTGCACATTCATGCAAAGAATATTCAAAGCACAAAGGTTGAAGGTGAAAATATTCAAGTTTTTAACGATTTGAAGCTTACCATGGATAAATATGTGATGCATTCATACTTTTATGCTATATATATATGGGTGATGTGGATATTGTTTTGGGATATCCTTGTATGGATTTTGTTGGTACAGTTAACATTAATGTGCAAAAGAAGTTTTTGAAGTTTTGGTACAAGAAAAAGAAAATTACATTGGAGGATGTGTCTCTTCATCGGCAAGAAGGGCCCATGGCAGCAAGCACAACAATTATTGTAGATTCCAAAGATGAATCAGAGGTAGAGTCTATATAAGCATATGAAACAAAGCCATGGGATGAAAACAATAAAGAATCTAAGGAGGTCATTGAATCAAAGGAACAAGCAATTGTATATCTGAAGAAAATGGAACCAATTCCCACAGTTGTGGTATATCGCCATCCACATCATATAGAGAAAAAACAGTTATCACGACAATGGAGTGAGAATCCACACACTTATGCACCAGGGGGGAGCTAGGAAGGAAACCAATCTAGAGGTTCTTGGAGGCCTACCAACACTATCGGACGACATCATGCTAGAGAACCAAGTCCATGGAAACATCGGCATGAGGTGGCACAATCTCGAGGTGGCAAGGCAGCAATTGGAAATCTTGTTCGACTTCCATTAGGATGGATGGATAGTCATACTTGGTACCAGTTGGCTACATTGCTTATCTGATCATATTGTATGACTTCTTCTCGTGTTTTGAGGAAGAAACGTGTGAAGGGGGGTGGAATGTAGTATACCTAGGGAGGTACCCAATTAGAATGTGGTTATGTATTATTAGTCGAAGTCATTTAATATATGAGAATGTGGTCATTCAATGTAAGGTGGACTAGGTACACTATATTAATAAAGACCCACTATGGTAGTTAGATGTAATAAATGTGAGAAAGCTCTCTAGAAGTTTCATAGGAGATAGAGAGAACTATATAAATAAGTGTAAGAAATGTAATGAAAAAGAGTGAAGAATATTTTGAATGTATCAATCATTGCTTGAGGAGTTTTATCCTTCCTTAAGGATTAATATATGGTGTTACCCTACCTCAATGGTTTTGGTTATTTCTTGTGTTCAATGTTTGGTGAATGTTTTGGTTTATTCATGGTTATTTATGAAGTATAATTGCAGATCTATTCAGGTATTTAACAGACTTTAAGTCCAAATGATTTTCCTTGCATTAAATATTTCTTATCTAAGTTCAAAACACTTATAATTTTGTGTATATATTTTCAACTAGATCTAAAGGAAGATCAATGCATATATGTTATTATTTCTAAGCTTGGAATTGCATATTATTTTTTTGTATCTACCTTTTATGCCACTAGAGAATTTCTAGGGAGTGCTTATAAAGAAATCGCTCTAATTCGAGAGCACGATAATTTTTTGAAACTTGGATTGATCAGAACTATAGGTACATCTAACAAATGCTTAGTGGCCCAACAGAAAGATAAATCCAAGAATCCAAAGAAGCAACATCCTCATCACAAAAACAAGTAAAAAAAGGGTCCTAGACCCTCTTGCCATCTTCTTCTCCTAATGGTGACAAAGGAGAAAAATCCAAAAGTAAGGAGACTGACAGGCGTTGAAAATTTTGTGGGAAATATGGTCATGGGGATTCTAAATGTTTTAAAAATATGGAAGCCTTAGAAGCAACGATGAAGAAGCACAATATCAGTATTGATTCTTCTTCTTTTTCTTCTCATGGACATGCACTTTTTTATTCTGGTTTTTCCTTCAATTCAACTTCTACTTCTTATGATGAGTGGTTTATTGATTATGGAGCATATTATCATATGGATAAGGATCAAGCCATATTTTATACTTTAAATGAATGTAACACCAAGAAAATATTTGTTGGTAATAATAAATATCTTAGTGTTGTAGGGTATAGAATAGTTCAAGTAGATAATGGTCATTTCAATGATGTATTATTTGTTTCAAGTCTTTCCTCCAACCTTCTATCAGTATATCAAATCACTCATTTAGGTAAAGGTAAAACCATATATTTTTCATCTCACAAAGTTTTAATTAAGGATTTAAAATATCCTAAGCATGTTTTCACAACTGGAATTGTTGATGATATTACCCAGCTATACAATTTTGACAACTTTGGGTCATCATCTTTTCCATCAATTTGTGTTTCCCGTAGCAATGAATTGAGAAAACTTTGGCATGAGTGATTTAGTCATCAAAACTATCGCATATTGCAACAACTATGTAATCAACAGATGGTGATTGTTCTTCCTTTTGTTTCTTCCAGAGATGGTGTTTGTGTCGATTGTGTTCTCGATAAATATCATTGGGACAGTTTTGAAAAGTGTGCCTCTTGGCATGCCTTGGCCCATTTTCATCTTGTTCATAGTGACTTGTGTGGTTCACTTTATTCTTTTTTTTTGGGGTGCAAGTATTTCTTAACTTTCATTGATGACTTCTCTAGACGTACTTGGGTTTACTTCTTAAAACTTAATAGTGAAGTGTTTGACAAGGTTTTGGCCCATAAGGCCCTTGTACAGAAACAATCTAGACATCAACTTCAAAGATTGTTAAGTGTTAAGGTCCTAGCCCGCACATAGGTAGATCAATGTATTCGGATGTAATAAAGGTCAATATTAATAAGACCTTTCAATAAAATAGAATAAGGTGGATGTAAGAATACCTAATAGAAGCTTCCTC